>PVKM010036260.1:0-14868 GCA_004027735.1 Carollia perspicillata
GAGTGATGTTTTAAATATTGACACATGGGTCGCCATGTGTACCCCTGTGCTACATTATGCACATGATAGCACAAGCATTTCCCTGGAGCATTGCCTGCCTCCATTCCTTAAGAACCAAGTGGTGGCCAAAAAGTCAGTGAACTGAAAGCATCTGGGTCATGGACCAGGACAGATTTATCCCCTGAAATAATACCAAAACCAGTAGAAATAAGCACTTTCAAATATCTAGATGATTCTCATACCTTTGTGATCTAGCACCAGCACAGTGGCTAACAACTATTTGTTAAATCAAGGATGAAGGGATGAATGTACTTGAACTTACCCAATGGCTCAGACAATTTGAGAAACTTGAATATAGTCCTCAGTTTGGTAGCAGCATTATTGCTAATATGTGCAGGTGCTTTGTGCATGAGAAGCAATGAAGCTGATGAACAATAACAACAGCTATGAAATTTGCATAAAATGCATATAGAAAGAACTATTTTCTGCTTTTTAACAACACATTGAGTTACCCACATGTGTAAACTAGGGATATTACACTTGAAAATAAGTACCACTTATGTTCAGTTCCTTGATTACATATTCAAATAAATGTACACAGTTTTATTTGAATGTGTAATCCTATGTAAATGGAAACACTCAAATAAACTCAGTGGTCCATTTATTTAGATCTCTGATGGCTCATTCAGGTAAAATTCACTCACTTTCTCCATTTTTCTTTCTAACCCATTAACTAGAAGAAACATAATTTAAAACATTTTGTTAAAATAGCATTAAGGGTAGTGGATTGCTTTTTCTTTCCGGTGTTGTTACAATGAACTGTGAGGCATAGAAATATATGTATAAATATCCACAAAACTGAATATGCATTATGTATGACCTCAGTAATAGTCTACTGAGTAAAGTGTCCTCATGTATATCAATCAAGTTTTTTAAAGATTTTATTTATTTATTTTTAGAGAGGAGAAGGGAGGGAGAAAGAGAGGGAGAGAAATTTCAATGTGTGGCTCCCTCTCACACACTCCCTACTGGGCACCTAGCCCACAACCCAGGCATGTGCCCTGACTGGGAATTGAACTGTGACTATTTGGTTCGAAGTCCAGCACTTAATCCACTGAGCCACACCAGTCAAGGGCATCAATTAATATTTTTATGTATTAAAAAATGCAGGGTGAGGCAAAAGTTGGTCTATAGTTGTTCATATGGAAGGTAATACAATAATAAATAAACGATAATACAAGAATAAACTATGTGTTACATACTCACGACTGTAAACCTACTTTTACCCATCCCAGAAGATTCCACTCAAACTGGAGAAAAGAGATGTTTACCTGCCTCCCCACCTGCTTTGACAACTATGGATTATAGCACTGGATGGATGTAGATGGGAAGTAGGCCTTTATTATTATTTAGAGTTCTAGCAGGTCATAGAGGGGGAACTGGGAAATTAAAAAACTGCTTTTTGTTGAATGCATGCACTTTCCTAATACTTATAATAATGGTGCTCCAGACTCAGACCCACAGATGGGGGGGGATATGGAGCTGTTTCCAGAAGGTCAGGCTGAGAGCAGTGTGAAGGGAGCAACCGGGAGGGGAGGGCAACCGTCCTGTAATAGTCTTGGTGAGAGAAATACGGGCCTGGAATGGGGTCATGGCAAAGACAAAGTGAGAGGGGGATGTGGTGAACAGTTACTGGCAATGGGAGGAGGACTGACAATCTAATAGGTATTATTGCTGACCCTCTCTCCTGAACCACACACCCTCATTTCAACTCTAATAGACTGAATAACCCGGGCATCTTTCAAAATCCTTGTGATCCACTCCGAACTTACCATCTTTCCTACTGGGCTCTTCCATGCGGTCTATGGCCATGTTGAAATCTCCCCCTCATAACAAGCACTCTTTAATACTGTTGATCTGGTAAAACTTAGGGTGTCTTTATTTATTTGGTCTTTCTGTTTTGGGTCAAGGACAAAATAACTAAATGAAGTTTGATGGGAAGAATGAAGCAATTATAAACATCTCCCTGTCAGCCTTGTGGGCTTCTCTCTGCTGTCTTGGGCCCTTTTCAGATAGTAAGATGAGACAAAAGGTGATTACTTGGGAGGAATGTTTACCCCTAGGGTTTGAGAGGAGCCACGGTGGGCCTAGGGGATGAACTTTGGCCAGTTCAAGCCCCACTCAGCTCATTAGAGTGGAACAGAAAACAGGAATTCAAGCCAAGCCCCCCTTGAAAACAAACTACATTTGGTTGGAGCTGTACTTTGTCTTATCTCTAAGTAAACTTACGTCTAAGTTAAAAAAAGTAAAAGCAGTCCGACAATGGCTGGCCAATTGTTAACATCTGGCACAGCTGGAAGGAGACAACCACAACAGCCAGGAGTCTCATTTATTCATACCTCTACCTAGTGAAATCTAGCTCTCATTACTTTATTGGAACAGCTCTAGAAAAACGGCCCTCTCATCTTCAGTGCCTGTGGACTCCCTCACCCTGTGCTCTCAGCAGTGGCTCTGGGCAGCACCATGGCCTCTCTGCCCCTGGGCATGTCTGGTCCGCCTCCACGTTCTCCGGCTGCTCCTGCGCAGCCCACGGACTTCAAGTTCTCCTCCCTCGTTAGTCTTGCCCACTTGCTCTGCCTTTATCCCTCTTCTCTTCTAGGTATTTTCTCCTTGGAAAATATGAATTCATCATATGGCTTCAACATTTGCATTCGCCTAGAAGACTTCTAAGTTTGTACCTCTAGTTCTGAAGTCTCACCTAAGCTCCAGCCTTATATTTTCAAAATTCTTTTAGGAAATCACCTAATATTTTGATGGCTTCTCCAAATGAGTGCATCCAAAATGAAACTCACCATTCTCCCTCCCAAACTTGTTTGTTCTCCTAAATTTCCATATAACACAATGCTCCCAGACATTCATACTCAAGGTCTACTAATTGTTATTCATTTATTCACTGAAAAAAAAAAAAACAACTAACTGAGCCTTGATTAGAGGCTTTGACAGCTGTTGAATATACATTCTTGCCACAGTCGCCTTTAATTCCTTTTTCCTTTACTATCAAATAACTGCTAAATTCTAACAACTTTTAAAATCCATCCTATCCTCAGTAAGCCAGTTTTCACGATTCAAACTCAGATCTTCATGATTTCTTTGATGGATCATTGAGATGGCCTCATCATGGGCTGCTTGTCTCCATTCTAACTCATTTTACTTAACTCAAGGTTAACTTCCCCATGTTAACCCTCTCAAAGCACAGTTGTCACTGGTCACAAGCCAGCATAATGAGGTAGAAAGACATCCCCATATTAATTAGCTGTGTGAAACCTTGGCAGACAACTTACTGTTCCTTCCCTTTAAAGTGATACCTTCCTCGCCTGGGATAATGTCGGGATTCATGAAATGATAACATTATTCCAAGCATTTTATGCAAATTACTTTACTGAGTCCTTGCAACAACATCATGAAGTTACGTTATTAATGTTTCTTTTGTAAATAAAAAAAGAAAAAGAAAAAGAACCGGAGGCACAGAAAGGAAGTAAGTTGCCCAGTAGCAACTGGGAAGTAGCAAAGCCAAGACAGGCATCTAGACTGCTTGATTCTCTTGCCTAATGCATAGTGGACACTAAAAGTATTTCTTTCACTCCTGTCATTTCCCAGATATATGAGCTAACTCTTCCCTCTTTGCATAAACTAGATAGAATTAGGTTTCTGACCCTTGCAACTGAAAGAGTTTTAATTAGTACAGGTACATACTGGTTGAGTTCACCTTTGATGAACACTAGCGAGGTACAGGCGAGTTTCTGCACGCCAACAAATCAAGCTTTTAATGGAGGACATGTAACTTATTAATAAAAACATCTTGCTTAGTGCAACAAAGCATGGAAAGCATATTCAAGTATATTCTATAAACCAACACTCAGATATTTACTTAAAAACATAAAACTTCTAATGATCAGATGTATAGTCTACAGTGTGTAGCTCTGATTTGGAGCTTCCTCTCTACCCTGATATTGCTAGTGTGTCTTCTGAAATGTTAATGGTCATTAAGCTAATAAGCTTTACAAGTACACTTAATCTACACTTGCTCATCCCATCGCCAGCCAAAGAAACGCTGATCTTGCCCACGGTGTCTTTGGATTATCAAATAAACACTTTATTCAGCAAGAGCTTTGTCTGCTGCTCTTGTTAGCACTCTAAAACCAGAATTGCTCTTCTGTGTCTCAAGTCCGCCCCTGCCCAGCCACAGACGGGATGCAGGGCTCAGTCCCAGGGCCACTCTCGGCATGTGTCGATGTGTCGCCTTCCTGCAGACTGAGTCTGGGAGCCATCATTTGTCTGCTCAAGGTTAACTTTATCTTTGTAGCCATAGGCTTTGCACTGCATATATAGAATTTCTTTTTGTAGCTTCCGCTCTGCCTGGCACTGTATGCAGAGAATCCAGCATAGAAGATACGCCTTTTGAATTGCTCTGCCTAGAGTTTGCATATAAAGATGATACATGCTAGCTAGCTTTACAAAAATGTTGTCTAGAATAAACCACCAAAATGAGTATAGTACAAACCAGATGAAACAAAAATACACTTGGCGGTATCTAATTGTACAGGGTATTAACGGTTCGTATTGGGTTTTCGATGCTCAAAACAAAAAAAATAAAAATGAGTAAAATGTCCTGAAGTTTGAACACTACTATTGAACCAATGTTTTTCTATATTCATTGCTGCTGTGATTAGAGAATGCATAACATTGAGTTGGATGCATTGTCTGGATTAGAATGAATCTTGAGCCTAGCAGATGGCTTTTTATTTTCATGCATTTATTTGGACTTTTCTCATCTCTGAAGTCAGCCTCATTAAGATGTATGAGCTTTGAAAATAGTTTTGAAGTTTTTATTGCACCACAGAGGTGCCCTGTGGAACAGTCAACCCCTGTTTTGAGGAAACTGATATGATAAACAGGCAGGCGACTTAGTCACTTCCAGGTAAGCTCACAGTGAGGGGGCTGCGGTATCAATGAGACAGCAGCTACTTATCCGTGGGTACCTATCTGTGGGTGACAAACAAGTACATCAAAAGGATGAAGCATCTCATTTAACAGTTCCATGATATCTCCCTTTTTGATTCATAAGAGATTCAGGCAAAGCCTGAGGAAAGACTTTTAAGTAATAATACTAATCCCTGTTAACCATCAAAGTAATTCACTGTTTAAAATCCTCCTAATGACTTCCAATAATGTAAATAATAAAATGCAAATCCTTTAGCCTAATAAATTATTGATGACCACCTGTCTACTTACCACTCATCTCTTGTAGCAGCCAACATATGAATCTCAGCAGCTAATTATTTTTCCAGCTGACCCATCCACACCAAACACAGAGAGCAGCATTCCAGCTGCGTCCTCTCCCTGCGCCTTTGCTGCTCTGCACTCACATGGTCTTCTCCCTCCTGTTAGCCCAACAAATAACAAACACCTTCAAGAATTAGGCAAGTCAGGCAACCTAGAAAATGATGAATAATTTCCTAGAAACATACAGCTTACCAGTCACGGAAAAAAAAAAAAATCTAACAGACCAATACAAATAAGGAAATTGAAGCAGTAATAAATAATAAAATAAAAATTAAAAACTCCTCATAAAGAAAAGTCTAGGACAAATAGGTTCATTAGTGAATTCTACCAAATGTTTAAAGAAGGATTAATACCAATTCTTCTCAAACTCTTCTAAAAAAATTGAAGAGAACACTCTCAAACTCATTTTACAAAGCCAACATTACCCTCATAGCAAAACCAGACAGGGCAACTTCAAAAAAAAAATTATAGGCCAATATTCCTGATGAACATACATGCAAAAATTCCAAAGAAAGTAATAGCAAACTGAACTCAACACATTACGAGTATAGTAAACCATGATAAAATGAGGAGGGTTTATCCTTGGGCTGAAAGTTTCAATATACACAAATCAATAAATGTAATATATCACAGTATCAGAATGAGGGATAAATATCATATGATTATCTCAGTGGATGCAAACAATTAATAAAACTCAACAATCTCTCACGATAAAAACCCTTAAAAGCTGAATATAGAAGGAATGTGTTTCAACATAATAAAGGCCTTCCTATGTGACAAGCCAAGCCCATAGCTAACATCATACTCAACAGTAAAAACTGTAAGCTTTTGCTGTAAGGTCAGGAACAAGGCAAGGACGCCCATTCTCACTACTGTTATTCAACACAGTACTGGAAGTTCCACCAGAGCAATCAGGCAGGGGAAAGAAATAAATGGCACCCAAATCAGAAAGGGAGAAATACAATTGTTTCTAGATGACATGAGCTTATATACAGAACACCCAAAAGTCTCCATAAAAAATGGTTTGGGTTTTGGGGCAATAGGCCCTACTGGTTGATCATTCAAATATATTGAAGCCTGTGACAATATGCTAGTTCACTCCACCACTGTGGTTTCAGTATTTTAATCTACTGCTTTAATACTTTATTTTTCCTTTCTACAACCCTGCTGCTTGTGGGCTACAGAGGAGATAAAACCTGTATTCAATACAGGTTCCTTTTTGCAGTCTTGCACATAATGACTTTTAAATGTGACTCCCAAAGCTGCCTATTTGTTGAGGGTATCCAGATGGTATTGAGATTCTCTAATCCCACACTGGTGGCAGCCTGGTTTGAGTGGCAACAGAAGAAAGCTTAGTTAGGCCACAGTACTCACGAACACCAAGGCAAATCCAGAATCCTCACTTAGAGGGAAGGCGCCAATACAATCAATTTGCCAATTCTTCACTGGCTGGGGACCCTAGTGGGTGGCCCTACACTCCTTCGGTGGTTGCCTTGGCCTTCTTTGGACTCACAGGACGTGCCACTACTGAAATTTCCCAGTCACTGCCCTTCAAGGGCGATCTGTCATCCTTGGCAGTATGCTGTCCTCCCCAGGTACAGCTATGGCCCCTCTTTTTTCAGTGCATTCAGTCTGCTGAACCTACTGAAGGGTCAGTTCCTAGGGCCCATGCCTAGGCTGTGCTTTGAACAGGCTGAGTTTTTGTTTGCCTTTTCACCAATTTCCTTGAAAAATAGGTATATACTTTATTTCCACCTATAAATTTATAAAACTATAGATGGGACTTTAGAACAAGTTAACCTTCTTGTTCAAGGTCAATGGCAGAAATGGTTCTATAACCAAGTCTACTCTTTCTACTAATGATGCTTTCTACTGTTCCATAAATCCAATCCAATTGATTTAACATATGTATATTAGATGCCTATTGTGTATAAAGAAAACATCTTCTTAAACATAATGTTTTTAAAGAATTATTGTCCTAACATATCTGCCACAAATCTTTCCTTCAATATGACACCATTTTTGATAAAGTCTTTTGTTCAAACAAAATGTATAGCCAGTAGCAATAACATTATAATCTGAAAGAGAAATTATTCTTTGTCCATTCATGTACTCATTCATTCATCCAGTCAGTTATCAAGCATGTACTGAGCCATGCTGTGTCAGGCAAACTAAGTTTCAGGATACATAGATCAACAAGAAATGGTTCATACTCTAGAGTGGAGGAAGAGCCTAATTTGAGTGGATTCTAGATTTAATGAATGAGAGAAACTATAGATTATGAATGTATCTCAAGGTTTTGCAGGAAACAAGTGGAAACATGGGACAGTAACCACAGGTGAGGGATGAGATCAAGAGAGCATCTATTTTTTTTTAATAAGAACAGCAAAAAATGTTTATATGTTTGGGGTACTATGCAATCAAGATGGGGAAACTGACATGCCGAAGAAGAATTGCCAGAGTAACATCCTAAGCAAGGGAGAAGAAACTGAATTTAATGTACAAATGGAAGGGATATCCTTAGGCAGGAGCACGGACAATCCCTCTCTAGTCCGGAAGGAAGGCAGAGTGAAGGGAAACTTGCAGGGGATGGGCAGATGTGGTGGACAGAGGCATATTAGGGAAGATCTCTTCTGAGTGACTGCTTTTTCAGTGAAATAAGGGACAAAGTAATCAGCGGGGAGCAAGGGTGGGAATGGTGTATTAGAGGCTGCGGGAGAGAAGGAAAGATACGAAATAATCTTCTGTGTGAGTGGACCAAAAAAATGCCACGTGACTGTGGGGCAGCTCTCCAACCCACTAAATGTCAGTGGTCACGGATTCAAATGAAGCAGCCAGCTGGAAGAGGCAGAGACAGATGAGGAGCAGGTGTGGTTAAAGAATAGTGGAGTGGAACAAAGAGCGGCAATGAAGAGCTCGGGTGGGGGGGTTGTGACGGGGGTGCAGAAAGCCTGTTAAGGATTTTATACTGGAAGCTATAAGATAAAAAGAACTCATCCTGTTTTTCAAGCAAGGCAATGATATAATTTCATTTGGTTTGTCAGTAAGACAATTCTGGTAGATACGAACACAATGGGCTGAAAATTTATTAGTGACCATATGAATTTTGTGGTACTTAAAACTTTTTCTTATAACCATAAAATATAGTTCACCCTACACAACCAAACTGGTAATAAAAGACAGCCCAATAAAATATTGAAAAATATGAACCCATGAGTACCCACCAAGGATTTTTTTCATCTAAATGGCTTTCTTAATTTTCCTAGGTACTTTATATGTATGGGCAATATTCTTTGAAACAAACTTGCTCTTGCCTTGCCTAAAGGTTAACAGAAAGACAATATTCTCCTATGACTCAGCATATTAAAAAGAAAGAAAATAGGAAAGGGAATCTATTTGAAATAAATCAACTTTTTCTTGTGATGGAAAGTCTGCATGATTACTTTGGACATAATGTATTACGCTTGTTTCAGACTGACTCTAAATTAGTTAAGCTTCTAAATAATCAAATACTAAACATTTTCACACACACTAAATATGGTATAAAACACAAGTAACTGGGGTGTAACATAAAAGAATGAATAATCTAAAAGATTCATTCTCCTGTAAAAGGTTAAATAACTCCTTTGGGAACACTTGTCTGACAACTTCACAAGCAAATTTATCTTGATTTACAATCTATCAAATATTTTCAGAAATACTATTTTTAAAGATAATTCTAAATACAAATGTAAATAAGGTCCAAAGAAAGGTAAACATTTTTTCTTCGGTGAATTGATCATGCCAAAGTTGAAAGGACATCAGTTTTGCCACAGGAAATTCCAACAGACAATGTATTTGATATTTGAACCATGATTTCCATGAAAGAAGATTCAATAAGGCTGTATCCTTCACTAAAAATTGCATGCTATTGTTTGAACCCCCAAACCCTCTTCTACTTGATGATTATCATCCAAAAATTGTAATTTTTTTATTGAAAAAAAAAGTTCAAATTCCCTTTATCAAAACTCCACCGGGATCCGGCTTTTCTAGTCTAGCTCACTTCTAAAACAGGTTCAATTCATTTGCTTCAAGGTTACTAAGCTTAATCCTGAATATCCAAATATAAGAGATAGACCTCAAAGTAATTATTTGATCATTAAAGACAACAGGTCTTCAATAATGATACAAACCAAACTTGACTGAACGGTTTACTTACCTCTTTTAAGTTACTAAAAGATTAATGCTTTCATTCAACTTCATGGTCCACTGCACTCATTTGTATCCAAGGGGGTCCTAGGGAAGCAACAGGAATTTATGCTTGAAGAGTCAGGCTATTTCTTTGTTTTAATTACTATTCATAGCAAGTATTTAATTGTCTACAGGTTTTTTCTAGACCAATTTTAAATCACTAAATTAATATTAGATTTCAAGTATATTGAAAATTATGTCTTTAGCTCATTTACAATGTACAGTTGCTCTGAACAAAATTAATTTGAATAAAGTGGCCTATTCTTTCATTTTTAGGAGCTACACGTACACTGAAAGAGAAAACCAGTAAACAACTTCCTCATACACAGCTTAAGACTCATCTCTGCACCCCCAATGCCAGTTTAAAAATTACCATTATATAGCCACCTGATCACTACTAATAAATTCAGAGCAGTGGTCTGGAAATGCCAAATGAAACTAGAGTCCCACATTATAAGTAGTCACACTGTGACTTCTAGTATTTCCACGTGTAGATCAAAAGAACAAGTATTGGCAGCTGTTTTCCTGTCAGTTAAAGGACTGCTCAACTCATGTTCAATGGGTTAAATTTTTCAATGCAAAGCTCATTGTAAAACATAAAATCTATGAAGAAAAATTTTAATTTGAATTATAAACAATCAGCTATACCCAAAGAGAGAATGATATTCACCAAACTATAAATAACTGAGTTTCAAAGTCTACCCTGGGTTTTCACAAATAGAGCTCTGGCTTGTCTTCAAGAACATATGTTAAAACTCTTATAACAAAAGAAATGACCTTTTCCTCTGTATTTTAGAATAAAATAACAGCTATTGCCTTGACATTAAGCATTCATTGTACAATTCTGACATTTTAATAAGGAAACAAACTTCCTTAATATTTTCAGTTCCTTAATTTTACAAGGGAAAGAATAGATTTAGATGATCATCAAGGCCAACGAAATTGCAGCATTGCAACACATAGACATGAGATTCAAAGTCAGCCTGTGGGTATAATTATTCAGATTCTACACTTAAAACTCTTTCCTGAAACGTGAAACCTGCTTCAAAGGCCATCTCACTTACAATACAAAAGGCCAAAGTGTGGCTTTCCACCACCCATCCTGATGACACTGCCTTAGAAGAAAGAAAAGGAGTGTTTGAGTGAACTAAAATTAAAATCAGAATGACACCATTTACTCGTACTGTGACCTCAGAAATGTTACCTGATATCTTCAAGCCTCAGTTGTATACTCCTAAAGCAAGAGTAATCATACTTACCTTGTAGGGCAAAGACGGTAAATATGATGCTCAAGTTAAGAGTCTAATTGAGGTTTTAACACAATGCCAGGAACTGTGAGCCTAGAGGTAGAAGGAAGACACAGACACTATGCACATAAATACAGATTCATAGTGTAGATATGTAGTTACGAGTTGGAATAAGGGCAAAGAAGGAGAAATATCAGCACTGTGTGAGCAATTAATGGGGGAAGAGGGAATAGAAGTAACCTATCTGAGGAAGTGATTAAATAGGTAATATAGATAGAAACCTGTTATGGAATGAATTGTGCATCTCCAAATTCATATGTTAAAGTCATTAACTTCTCTTGTGACTGACTGTATTTAGATACTGGGTCCTAACGGATCTAGTTAAGGTTAAATGAGGTCATCAGGGTGGGCCCTACTCCGATATAACTGGCCTCCTTATAAGAAGAAGAAATTAGGACACCAACACACACAGAGGGGAGACATGCCAAGACACAGTGAGAAGGTGGCCAACTATGAGCCAGGAGAAAGGCTCCAGAAGGAACTAACCCTGCTTATACCTTGATCTTGGCTTCCAGCCTTCAGGACTGTGAAAAAATAAATTCCTTCTGTTTAAGCCACCCGGATTGAGGTACTTTATGATGGCAACCCTAGTGAACTAATAGGAAATCCCAATATTGATTCTTTCAACAAATAGTTTCTGAACTTTAGTATGAATTAGAAACTGTCCTAGGACCCTGAGGAAACAGCATTAAACAAAACTAGTTTAAGGTCTTATCCCTCATGAAACTTACAGCCTGACAGGGACTGGAGCCCGGGACAGATAATAAATAATCAAGAAAGGAAAATAAATGATGGCAAGTGCCATGAAGAAAAATACAGGAGGGAGGGGAGAATGGGAGCATTGGGAGTGGGAGAAGGAGCAGCTTACATTTTTAGATAGAGTAGCCGGGGAAGGCCCCACTCACGACGTGGCATCAGAGTAAAGATCTGGTGGAAACGAGGGAGTGAGTCCTGTGGGTGTGTGGGAGAAGAACAGTCCGGACAGAGGCAAAGCGAGTTCAAAGACCTGAAGAAGGAGTGTGCCTGACACATTCAAGGAGCAGGTGTGCCTGCAGTAGACCAATCACCGGGGGAATAACCAGAGATGAGATCAAGAAGTTGCAGGGGCCAGTAGTGACGTGCACATGTTTAGTGGGCAGTTGGAGTTACGAGTCTGAAGACAGGTAAGAAGTCTGGATGGACCTGGGCAGAATACAACGATCTGGGAGGCACAGGCCTGCCTGTAGACTTAATGCCTGAGGCTGGATGAGGTCACCAAAGGAGTAAGTGCGGGTAGAAAACACAGGTGGTGAAGGACCACGATTTGGGCTGCTCTGCAGTTTAGAAAGGTGAGGAGGGACCACCACAGACCATGGTAAACAGTAAGGGGGTGTCCTCGAAGCCGTGTGAAAGAAGAGAAGCAGTATTTGAAGAAAGATTAATTAACTATCTATAAAATGGTGCCGAAGTGAGTCTTAGCTGTTAGTATAGTCACGTGAATGTCTCTCATAAGTTAGATAAGAACCATTTCAGTGGACAAGGTGGAGTGGAAACCTACTCAGAATCAGATTGAAGAGAGAAGGAGAGAAAAGATTTGCAGTCACTGAGTACATACAATGGCATACGATGTAAAAAGAGAAACAGGGTGGTAGCCGACGGGAATTGACTATGAACTGTAAGAGGGAGGAACAACTGCAAGTTGGAATGCTGCAGTGAGTGACCCGGTTTGGAAGAACCAAATGGTGACGGGAGAGAGAAGGCACAACTTTCAGAGACATACTTTTGATAAGTAAGAGGGGATGGGAAGTGGGAACGGATGTAGGATGGTAGGCAGATGATATTGCCGAGAGTTATGGAAGTTCTCTTCTGATAGCTTTGATTTTTGTTCAGTGAAATAAGAAGTAATGCCATCAGCTGAGAGCAATCTAGTGCAATTTCAGGGTTCTGAGAAAGAAAGGCGAGAAAACGGACATTCAGAAGAACAGAAGACTGAATGACGTAGAGTATGGAGTCACTAGGCGGTATCAGTGGCCCACTTGTGGTCAGTTGTCATGAATTTAAAAGGAGACAATGGGCCCTGGCTGGTGTAGCTCAGTGGATTGATCAAGGGTCTGCGAACCAAACAACCATGGTTCGATTCCCAGTCAGGGCACATGCCTGGGTTGCAGGCCAGTTCCCAGCAGGGGATGCATGAGAGGCAACCATACATTGATGTTTCTCTCCCTCTCTCCTTCCCTTCCCCTCTAAAGATAAATAAACAAAATCTTTTTAAAAAAAGAGTTTAAGCGATCTTTCAAAATAAATAAATAAATAAATAATAAACTGAGACAATGGAACATGGTTTTCTCCAGAGAGCATCAGTTATGTGAATGCAGGCCTAAAATAAATGGAGTGAGTTTAACCATGGCTGTGACTTACCCAAATGTTTAACAAAAGAAGAGTGAGGAAATTAAGGGACTAGGCAAGAGATGCTTGATTGCAGAATTCAAAGAGATTAGGAAAGTGAGCAAGGGCATGAAGGGGACAGGAGACAGTGAAACTGTAACAGGATCTGCGAATAGAAGAATCAGTGAGATTAAAGTTACTAGACTTCATTTAGCAAAGGATGTGAGCTAAAAAGATAGAAAATGATGTTTGAAAAGCAGGATGTCTGAAAATAAGATTGTAGAGAAGTTAGTTACTAAGGGCCAGGAAACACTCATGGAAGAAGGCAGCTGAGATGAGATGAAGAATATTGGAAAAAGGAGGTTAAGGAGCTGACGTGCTAAAATATTGGACAGATTATCTATATATACATTATAGTTGGCAAGAGTTTAATGTGACGGAGAGTGAGCTGAGGAATAGGGACAAGTGCCTCAGGCCTGTAGAGGATCACGGTAAGAGGAGATAGATGGTGGGTGGCATAGACTGATGACATAAGGAACAGGAGAAAGGAGGCGCCTAGTCTGAAGCTTTCCTTAAAGAACAAGAAGAGCTTCTAAGCCACCTCCCGGCCCAGTGGTGTTAGGGAGGTGGGAACACAAACAGCCACATTCAAGAGGTCTGGAGCGGGGAACGGTGCCTTCAGAGGAGAGACACGTTTCAACTAGAGCAGATGAGGGGAGGGTCCATCACAGGAAAGGTTGAAGATGACGAAGGTGTAGCTAATGACTGACCTTGCATTTCTGAGGGCACTAAAAAAAGGGTCCCCATAGATGGTGAGGGTTGAGAGACGGAAACACATGTGGGGGCAGCAGCCAACCGTCTCAGGGGTGAACTGAGAATCATAGGCTCGTGATGACTGACATGGGCAAACACAGGTGCGAGCTCATTAATCTGAGGGAGTAGGATATGGGGGCTAAATCAGGCTGGGTTCACTTCAAGAAGAAACATAGTTTCTAACCAAGCTTTTTTTTTTCTTTCTTTCTTTATTTTTATTGATTATGCCATCACAGTTCTCCCATTTCCCCCTTCATTCCTCTCCACCCTGCACACCCCCTCCCACCCACACTCCCCCCCTTTAGTTCATGTCCATGTGTCATAAGTTCTTTAGCTTCTACATTTCCCACACTACTCTTGCCCTCTCCCTGTCTATTTTCTCCCCACCGTCTATGCTACTTATTCTCTGTACCTTCTCCCCACCCTCTCCTCCTCCCACTCCCCTGTTGCTAACCTTCCATTTCTGTGGCTCTGCTCCTGTTTTAGGTGACCGCTTAGTCAGCCTTTGTTTTAGGTGTGGATGTTAATAACTGTGAATTTGCTGTCCTTTTACTGTTCATATTTTTATCTTCTTTTTCTCAGATAAGTCCCTTTAATATTTCATATAGTAAGGGCTTGGTGATGATGAACTCCTTGAACTTGATCTTATCTGAGAAGCACTTTATCTGCCCATCCATTCTGAATGAAAGTTTCGCTGGATAGAGCAGTCTTGGATGTAGGTCCTTGTGTTTCATGACTTGGAATACTTCTTTCCAGCCCCTTCTTGCCTGTAAGGTCTCTTTTGAGAAATCAGCTGACAGTCTGATGGGAA
>PVKM010036261.1:0-14886 GCA_004027735.1 Carollia perspicillata
TAGGACTTTCTGCAGTGCTGGAAGAGTTGTTGTGTACCTATGCTTTCTAATGTGATAGCGCATCACTTTCTGTTGCTGTCATAACAAATTACCACAAACTTAGTGACTTACACAACACAAATGTGTTACCTTACAGTTTCTGGACGTCAGAAATCTGGCAGGAGTCTCACCAGGCCAATTTTAAGGTGTCTTCAGGATGCTATTCCTTTCTGTAAGCTCTGGATAGGACCCTTTCCTTTGCCTTCCATGGTCCCCAGAGGCTGACCTCATTTTTTGCCTCATGGTCAGTGGTGGGTGGAGTTGTTCTCATGTCACATCTCTCCCACACTGGCTGCCATTCTGACCCCCAAACCCTGCCCCTTCCACTTATAAAGATGCTTGTGACTACACTAGACTGACCAGATAATACCAGATCATCTCCTTATTTTAAGGTCAGTTGATTAGCCACCTTAATTCCATTTGGAACTTTAATCCCCCTTTGTCAGGTAGAGTAAGGTATTCTCAGATTCCAGGGATTAGGACAATAACATTGTTAAGAGCCATTATTCTGCCAGCCACAAGTATCTTTTATGCTCTCGATGTATGGCTAGTGTGAATATTTAGTTTGATTCCACTTTAATTTAAACATAAACAGTTGACACTTAATACATTTAGTAGAAAACTTTTAAGTATGTTTTAAAAATATCAGATCTTTAACTATCAATTTGTAAAAACCTAAATATACCCCTGACCCAGGTAGTATGGCTCAGTTGGTTGAGAGTCATCCTGCAATGCAAGAGGTCACTGGTTCAATTCCTGGTCAGGGCACATGCCTGGGTTGTGGGTTCCTTTTCTCATCAGGGCAAGTATCAGAGGCAATCAATAGATGTTTCTCTCCCTTTCTCCCTCTCTGTCTTCTTCCCTTCCCATCTCTATTAGAAAAAAAAAGATAAATAAAATCTCAAAAAAACCCTAAATACAGGTCAGGTATTTCCAATGAAAAAAAATTTAATGTACATATTGAGATAGTTATGTACAAGTGAAAGTTATAAGCAAGATTTTGAAGATTTGGTACAAAATAATTAAAAAGGATGTAAAATATTATTTATATTGAAATAACATTTTTGATAAATTTGATTAAAATATATTCTTAAAATCAATTCCACATTTTCTTTTTACTATTTTGAACCATGGCTTCTAGAAATTTTTTAATTGCACACGTGGCTCCCATTTTATTTGATTGGACAGGGCTGCTTTCAAATGTTGATCAACCATCCTTGAACTGTATCTAGTGCTGTGTTGTGACTGCATGTGTTTTTTTTTCTTTTCTACATGTGTTTTCAGTTTTCATCATATAGGGAAGAAAAAAATAATTCTTTCTACCCTTTCAGGATCTTAGCCTGCACATCTCCCTTTCCCCTTGTAACAAGTGAAAACAATAGTTTACTAATATGTATACCTCCTCCATGCATGGGAGATACTCAGGAAAACTCTGTAAATTCTTGAAATGGTCCAAGCCTTCACCTTAAATACAATCTTCAACTAAAGACAAAAAATGTTGAAGGGTGGGCACTTATGGGAAGTCACTGGGAAAGCAAAGTTAACAAAGGGTAAGGTTGTTATGCAGACTTTAGTCCTGCCTTCTTCATTGAGAAGAGTTTCCTGTGATTTAGGGTCAGGTTCTCTTCTGGTCAAGAAGGATGCCCTTATAAATGGGGATTTCCCTTATAAATGTAAATGTCCCTCACAAAAGGCTAACTTTTATTATTTTTTTTCAGAGCTTCTGTGTCTGTTGATTCTCAAAAATAATCAGCTCAAAATAATCCTTATGCCAAAGACATTTATTTTGGGCTGGCATAATTTGCTTTCCATCATCAAATGTAATTTGATACAATTCTTGTTTTATTTCTAATCATCTTCCCCCTTTGACACAAACACTCAACACTGTGCTTCCAAATCTCTAATTTATCTCTGAATTGTAATTTCTGCTAACAACTTCACCGCAGTTTTCTCATCCATCCTTGGTCACCTACATTGTTACCAGGAACATGGAACCATACCCTGCTCTGTAAAGGAAATCTTTTATCCTTCCTTGCTGCTGAGGAAACTGAAGGGTTTAAGAAGCTGGGCTTATAAGTGACAGACAGAAGTGTAACTCAGAGATGTCCAGCTACAAAATTTCTCACTTGCGCTTCCACTTCGGGATTCCTGGTCATCCCCAGGAGATGACAGGGCTTGAAGGCATGTCTACACAGGCTGAGAGAGAGTACACCATGGGGAAGGGCCAGAACCCCAAAGGCACAGACTTCTACACTACTGTGCGTATTCTCTCCACAGTCATCCCTGGATTGGTCGATATCAAAATCCAATTTCACCAGGATTAGCCCTTGGGTTGCTCAGAGCTATTCATTGAATTAGGAACGATTATAGCAGAGGGAGCCCTGTGGTTCTTTATTAAGGTCTTCGAGGAAGCACTAAGTGATCTACTGGTGATTAAAGTGCCAGTGGTGTTTTCTTAACATTTATAACCTACACTGATATCTGGGGAATTTGTTTATTAGGAAAAATTCTGTGCCACACATTCTGCCTCTTAATAGGGCCTTTGAACTGGGCAAGAGCACAAGCTGGCTTTGCCATCCTAATGAGCTTATTTGGGAAACTCCGAGAGTACTGGTAGATACCCACCTCTTGAGGTTAATGGACTTTCCATCCCTGTAGGTTCCTGCAACCCTTCTTGCATGAGAGGGAGGCTGCCTCTCAGAGTCTTCTGCATCCATTGGCCTGAGAAATAAAGAACACAAACTGATGGTTATTGATACTGTTAAGAATAATGATGATAATGCTAATACCCTTTTTTATGCATTGGACTTAACTTTCACAAAGCCTTTGATGCCATTGCCCTGCTCTAAAGGGTCTAGGACAGATACAAACTTATTTAATGCACATTCACACAAAGACCCAGAGACATGAAATTAGCAGCCATGCAGCTCAGTCATAGCAAAACAAAGCCTATTTGTTTATTGTAGAGAAACTTATTTGAGAACTTAGCATGTACTCTAGGTTAGCAGATTTGATTGGTGCAATTTTGCCCCTTTTCCCCATGAGGGAACATTTGTACCTCAGAAGATATTTTTAGTCATTCCAACTCAGGAGTATATCACTGGCATCTAGTGGATGTAGGCCAGCAATGTTTCTGCAATCCTACTGTGCATAGAACAGGCCCACATCAAGGAATTAACCAACCCATAATGTCAACAGTTCTGTCTTTGAGAAACTCTACTCTAGGGGGTAGGAGTATAACAGTGAACAGTTCCACAGTCTCTGCTCTCCTGGAGTTGATATTCTGGTGGACACTAGACAGACACTATACAAATTCAAAGAAGCCTATAACATACAGGTAAGAAGTATGTGCTATGGAAAAAATCAGTGGGCAAGGACATCAGAGATGCTGATGCAGCTGATTTAGATAATGGGGCTGGCGACGTCTCTCATGGGTATGTCTGGGCAGAGACCTGATCTCCCAAACCTGGTTATGAGGTTCATTCCCAATTCAGCTGTGTCTCATTTAGAGCTAACATTACTTTTAAAGATCAGATAGGATCAACCAAGAGCTCTTCCCTCAGCAATTAATTATTACCAGCCTTGGGGAAGGCAGCTAACAACCAGGTAGTCCATGTCTTTCAGAAATACACATTCTAGATGTTTGGTCCCCCAAGCAAGTTTCTTAGCTTTTTCACATCATTTGATTTTTGTCCTCAGAACTTTCATGCTGTGTCTTTGCCATAAGATTCAACAAGTTTCTTAAGGATACTGTGATGGCTTAGTCCATCCATGTGATGTACAGTGCTCAGTTCAGGGAACCTACA
Source organism: Carollia perspicillata (assembly GCA_004027735.1). NCBI lineage: Eukaryota > Metazoa > Chordata > Mammalia > Chiroptera > Phyllostomidae > Carollia > Carollia perspicillata. The sequence continues at coordinate 3,846 of PVKM010036261.1, forward strand.
GACAAGTCCTCATCCTTAGAGAGTATTGATGGCTTTGGGAGGCTGGTGGAGAGCTTCTCATCCCAGCATCCTTGCATCCAGTGGCTGATGCAGAGCCTGGACTGGTCAAGGGAATACTCAAGTCTCCTGTCTATTTTTGGAACTCATTAAAGTGACCAGTGTGACAGAAGGGAGCCTGCGGCAGCTCTGGCTGGAATGAACATTCTCCTCTCCCCTGGACCTGGTTTGAAGCCAACACTTTTGAAAGACTCATTCTGCCTGACATGGCAGGAAATGTATTCACTCCTTGATATTAGCTACCCATTCTACATCCACCTGTGGTTTGTTTATAGAAGACTCATGGGTTTAATGGTAGCTTTAAAAAATAGTATGTCATGTCCTGCTTTAATAGTGGCTTTAAAAAAATATGCCCACGTCCTGACCTTCATAAACCTGTGGATGTGACCTTATTTGAATAAAGGATCTTTACAGATGTGATTAAGGATCCCAAGACGAGATCATTCTGGGTTTAGAGGGAGCTCTAAATCTAATGACTATTGTCCTTATAAGAAGGAAAAGGAAGAAGGAGATTTGAGCCTTAGACACACAGGGGGAAAGAGGCCATATGACCATGAGACAGACATTGTAGAAGTGCAGTCAAGAGACCACGGAAGTAGGAAGAGTCAAGGAAGGATTCCCTCCTAGGAGGAAGCACGGGTCTGAAGGCAACTTTTTTGTGTATTTTTAGCCCCCACAACTTGAGAGAATAAATTTCTATTGCATTAAGCCACCATGTTTGTGATCATTTTTAGGAGACTAATACAGAGATGTAAAGCACAGGCATGTTCTAAATATGTTTTCCCTGAAAGTCCTCAGAAAAAGGGACAGAGAAAGCTCACACCCCAATAAATTCAATAGAAGAGTCAGTGAGGATCACTCCCTTAGGTCTAACTCTGAAATGTGCTTGAGGCGGTGTAGTAGCCGTTTTGTTCACTTCTTATTGCATTTGGTCCTCACCACAATCTAACGCTTTATGTTAAATCACACTGTAGAACCAGTCATGCTCAGAATGAAAAACGTGTTTTTCTGCGTTGTTCTTTCTCAACCTCTACATTCTGACATCCTTTCTTTTCCATTAACCCACAATGTCTGAAACACATTTTTTTAAAGTTTACGTGTTATCTTTAAAAACTACTTTAAACACACAGGTATTCCTACATAACAATTTATGGGCATTTGTATACATGTGCACACTACAAAATGATTAATTGAGTGTTGTATGTTTTTATCAAAGGAAACAACACAAAGATTTCTCCAAAGTCCTATTTGACTAAAGATGATTAATTTTAATTTTCACATGAGCAGCATAATGCTATTAATCATTTAATATGTTTAATCATAATCTCTGTAATTCCTAATTAGGTTTACTAAGCTGAAACATCCAGCAGTTGTGCACAAATCCAAATCTAAGTTTCTTTCTTGGTGTAAGAAGGAGCTTGTTGTAATTTGCATTTGAACAACAACTTCTAACAGAAAAGGAATGAGTAGACTGGAAGTTTCTGTCTGAGCTGCTGCTTCTGGAAACTCAAGAGTACTAAGACCCCTGATCCCTCTGAAAATGACGATTCTGTGATTCAAGATCATTTGCATCTTATGGACATGTAACCAAATCTCACTACTAGCAGAGAAAACACAGTTCCTGTTCTGTTTGGGTATCAATGTTATAATATTTTTCTTCAACAATCACTTGAAGGTGGCAAGGTTGATCATTCACTCTTTTACTTTTTTCATATGCTCATCATCCATTCACCTATTTAGTCAGTGAGTCAGCCAGCCATTAAACAGGCATTTGTCATTTGTCTACCATGGCTCATGAGCTGTTCATGTCACCCTGCTACAATACTCAGGTGGCTCTTCATATCTTGTAGGATGAAATTTATACTCTTGCTCTGCACAGAGGGTTCTTAATAGTTCAACACCCTACCTCCCTCTACAATGTGCTGCCCTGCTCCTTCTTCATACACACCCCCATGACCAGCTACAGTAAGGTCCACATGTACTCCCCTGACTCCAGACATGGTTTCACCTCTCTGAATCTTTGCATGTGCTTTGCCATCACAGTGGCAGTCCCCTTCACCTCTTCTCTCTTAGACATCTCTCACTTAAGATTCAACCTACAGAATTGGCAATTCTTGTGGAACCTCCAACTGTGCTGTGTGTCCCTGATTTAAGTTTACCCAGTCCTCTGTGATTCACTCTCCTCCCAGCATTTAACAGTGTATATGACAGTTGACTTTAACTTTTTGTCTAGTAATAAAATGAGAACTATATGTGATTTGGAGGATTTACTTCAATGGCTAGCATAGAGTAATTGCTCAGTAAAGAGGTATTTAATAAGCCAGTGAGAACCCTTCCTTTATGGTTCATAAAGGAGGCTTTTTACACCTCTCTTTTGACATGTAAAAAATCATCACTCTAAAAATGTATTACATTTCATTTATTGACTGTATACCATGTTCCAAGAACTCTGCTGAGTAAAAGTATGTTATTTTGTTCAATCTTCACAATGCCTTATAAGGCATGCAGTATTATTATTGTTAATTTTCCAGACTAGAAAACTGTCACCATCCTCCTTGTTACTCATTTGAAAGCATAAGCAAATTGTCATTGACATCATAACACTGCACTTGGAAGTAGAAGAAGTTATCTAGCAGGGCTTTTGATACGAACCCAGCTTGCAAAGTAGTTTGCCAATCAACTGGAGGTCTTGACTTCAAAGTGCAATTCAGGGTATATAGGACGGAGAATAATGAAATAATAAGTGAAATCTGCCAGTTAATGCAATGGTTGACAAGAAAGTTGCCAATTATGCTCAAGTTATTTTGGTGTGTATATATTTCACTTTGTAAAATTATCTTTAGTATTTTACACCCAGCTGACTGCATTGATAGTTTTTTCTCAGTTATATGCTTCTAAATTGATTATAAGTAGGTGAGGACAATTCTTTGCTCATAAATTTGATGGGCTTCCACATAGGATTTTCATCTTGGTTTCAGAGAAGCATGTACCTGAGGTGGATGGCATCTACTGCCACCTGTATTCAGTATGTGCTAATTGGAGGGAAAGTATCTAAAAAATGAAGCATCTCTGAAAGGTTCAAATTCTAGGACTGGGAGTATTGGAATGGTGACAATGATACTAAATATTATTGTGACTTTTTTCCTAGTTCCTGCCTATATATGGGTATAACATGTAGTAGCATGTTATCCAGCTCTTATTGGGGAGGGATGGAACGGGAAGCAGATGAGTTATGTTAATAATGTAACATTCTCTATACCAACGAAGTGGAATAGATAGTTCTGCAATGACAGAGATGTTCATTTTTTAACATTTATTTATTTATTTAAATTTTATTTTAATTGTTATTCAAGTACAGTTTTTTGTCTTTTACTCCCGTCCCAGTCCACCCCCGCAGTGCTCCCCACCTCCCTCCCATTTCCACCCACCTTAGTTTTTGTCCATGTGTCCTTTATACTTGTTTTTATAATCCCTTCCCTTTTTCCCCTGAAATTCCCTCCCCTCTCCCCTCTGGTTACTGTCATCCTGTTTTCTATTTCAATGTCTTTGGTTATATTTGGCTTGCTTGTTTTTTTTGTTGTTCAGGTTCCTGTTAAAGGTGAGATCATATGGCATTTGTCTTTTCCCGCCTGGCTTCTTTCACTTAGCATAATGCTTTCCAGTTCGTGTATCTGCTTGTCCAATATGGAAGCCACTAGCCACATGCCGTTATTGACCACTTGAAATTTGGCTACTATGAAGGAGGAACTGAATTTTATATTTTATTTAATTCTAATTTATTTACATTTAAATAGCCACATGTAGTAAACTGTAATGGACAGCATAAGTCTACACAATTAAGAAACAAAAAGTTCAAACCATAAAAAAAAAATAAGTCAATCAGATAATTATTTGGACTACAGAATACCAAACAGCTTTTTCAAATGTTTTAGTATATTTACTAAGATTTTATCTGCACAGCCTCAACAATTACGTAGGCGTATCTTAAGATTTGAACAGCCTTAATTAAGGGATATACCCCCCAGCTTTATCAGTATCATCCCCTTGTTGATGATGTTTTCCTCTGATTGCCTTCATCCCATCCCCGAGCACCAGCTAGCCCTTACTTTGCTTTACTTTCTCCTCAATGCTTATCTTCCTCTGAGAGCTCCATATTTATTTATTAACGAGTTCATTGGCTGTCTCCCCTGTGAGAATTACGCTTCACGAGGACAAGGATATTTGCTTTGCTCACTGCTAAATCCCAGATCTATGATGGGCAGAGTGCAACAAACACTGGTTGAATGAACGAAAACAACTCCACAGTTCCTTCCTGCCCTTATTCCTTTGTTCTGGCATTTTCCTACCATACAGGGGATGCCAAAGCATTTTGAAAAAGAGAATTTGGGTCCACTCAGAGCCTCTATGTTTTGCTCTCAATTTTTTAGCAGACAGATGACGCAGCGCCCACGGATGGCCAGCCCCAGACACAACCTTCTGAAAACACAGAAAACAAGTCCCAGCCCAAGCGGCTGCATGTCTCCAACATCCCCTTCCGGTTCCGAGATCCGGACCTCCGACAAATGTTTGGAGTAAGTAGTGCCTTTCTTCTCTGCAGTGCCTGCTCTGGGCTCCCCAGAGTGCGTCCCTCTATGTAAGTTCTTGACATTTATAATTCAGGGGTAAGATGTTTACAAAGCAAAAAGGGGGGCTTTTAGATCCTATTTTGTGAATATATGGTGGTTAGGATCTCTTTATGATTATGGTATAAATATCTTTGCATATGTCCACTGTGTTTCCATTTTGTCAGTGGTCTCCCGCTTATCAGTAACTTAAGTATCAAATGGAAAATTAACTCCCAGATAACACACTGTTGAAACAAGACCACTGATGATCCCAAGTTGAGGGGCATGGATGCCATGCCACAGTTAAAATTAAAATAAACATTATGCCTCATCTTGGTGCTTCTCTCTATTGCAGTTGTCAAATTATCATGACATATCCCTGCATATCTTCCTCTTTCCCAGGCACTGAGATGTCAGGTGCAGCTGTGGAGAATAATTAGTTCTGCCTAAAACTTTATTAAAAGACAAAACAAAACTAAAGCTAGAGATTTCTAAGTCTGACTTGCATCCTGCATTATATATTCTCCTGGAATCAGTGATGAGGAGTCAGAGGTTCTTACTGTGATTTTATATGTGACAAATAACAACCTTGTCCAGGCACTATGGTGAAATGCAGAAGCAACCAGTGACTACCCTGTATTAGTGACTACCACTAATACAGGGAAAATAAATGATAGGGTTGCTTCCTCACGGAACGCCATGACTCGGACAACATCTGCACTATCTACCTTGGGAAGGGATTTCTTTGGGCTCAGTTTTACCAAGGGAATAGCTATGGTGGGCTTGGATATTATCCATGTTTATAAATGTAGTCAGTCTATTTACTCATTCCACCCCAGCATCGGTGGGGAATATCTGTGGATTCAATGAACAGAACTACATTCTTAACATTTAACTTAGGTTGGATGTCTGGAGATTCTTCTAAGAGTTTTTAGATGGATGCAAATAAGACAAGAGGTATAAGAAAAAGCCTAACGTGAATGCCTAGTTCTGGGCAAAGTAGATTTCGTTCTCCGTATGAAAAAGGAAGCACTGGCTCATTGTTCTGCAACTGTGGGGTTAGCTTGCACTTTTTATTACTTTAACATGCATGATGTTTATCAAGTGCACATCTGACACAAAAGCAGAACAAGCGTCCTAATATCTAAGATACCCAGTCTTGAATCCTGACATTTAAGAGGAAAAGGTCAGCTTCTGCACTTTCATCTCTCTCATTTGGTAATAACCTTGAGTTGAGCCCTCTAACTCTTGCAGAGCAGTGATACCCTCAGGCACTTTCAGGTCAAAGATGACTTTGAAAAGTGCAGAGCACTCAAAGTTAAAGTGGAGGTTAAGTGTGTGTAAAGCAGTGAGACCATGTTTGAGTGATGGGAAGCCAGAGGAATTAGATTCCTTTTGCCACATCAGGTTAGGAAGATGTCTTGCTGTTCAGTCCATCTCTACTCATCAAGTGTCACTGGGATGTTGGCTTTGAATTTGGTCCTTTTGATGACCATCTGGTGCTCTTTTATGGTGTCATTCATTGCAGCACACCTGATTCCCACCCCTGAGGGTGCTCTTTACTCCCTGGTCTTCTGGGTTACCTTGAAAGTTATAGGAGAGCAACATCGCTAAGTTGGAGAGGCGTTCAAAATACTCACAGCCAGAACTCCCAAAGATCAGCTCATGAGTGCATGAATATGTAAACCTCTCTGCTCTTACAGGGTAGGGCAGGTGCCACAGAGCAAAGTCTTGCCAAAACATTGATCATACTAGCAGTTGTCAAACCTTGATGAAAATCTACTGGTTTCATAGCCACTTTTTGTAAAAGTCAAAATTGTCAAGCAACTGACTAGACATCACTTTGACAAGATGATAAATACACTTAATATTTATGAGTTAAGAAAACACAACATATATTTAGCTATATTAAAATTAGTTTGATCTCAAACAGCATCTGTAACCATTTAGAGAAGTATGCAAGACTATTTTTATGGGTTTCATCCATAAAAATTATTGGGCACATATGGATTCCTTGACTCTGCAATAACTTTGAGGCATCCTTGGCTTACAACCATCATTCTGGAGAAATGGAATTTTAACACTAAAGAAAAAACATCAATTCTCCCTGGCCAAACTTCAGTGGTAGCAAACCCATTCTGGTTATATGATACATTTAGTGGTATGAATCACATTGAAAGGCATCTGTAAACATTCTGACTGACTTCCCACACCCCAGTTGAGATAATTTAGCATGGTTTCCTCCTTCGGGTCATACTTACTTGAATAAATTACATTTTAATTCCCATTTGGTATTTCCCAAGTCATTTTGACATGAGCTATCTTCTCTCCTTTTGGTGGTATTTTTGCCTTTGTCCCTTCACTTTGCAGAAGTAAAGATGGAGAAAAAGCCTTAGAAAAATCTCTGTGCTTTTCTCCTTTGTCCTTTTTCTTAAATATGGCCAGGGGGATTTCAAACTCAACACACAAAAAGACAAAAAAGCAGCTTCCTTTCTTCAACTGCCTAAAACTCAGCAGTGTTCATAGCAATTTCTGTAACCATTAATAATCCAGTCATGAAGTTGGCAACCTCTGGGGGCCTAATGGTTACCACAAGTACCCCACGTTTTATTTTTAATTTGTGGCTTCAGTACCTCTTCATTGCCATTCTGCTTATCTTTTCTTCCACATGCACTTTATATTGTTTGCTTTCTCCTCTTTTGGAGATACTTCTTTCAATGTTTGTCATTAACTCTTCTAGTTCATTATAGATTTGCTTCTTTATTTCATTTAAGATGGAGCATTTCTTGGTCAAGCAGTTATGTGGCCACAATATCCAAAGTAGTAGTAGCCTTTGTAAAGCACCAGCTGGGGTGTGAGTGAATAGAGCTAGTATGTGATCATGGGATTGGTCCTGGATATTTCAGTAGAAGGAATCATTGGTTCTAGTCTAGCTACTTTCATCTTGAGCTCTATCTTCATTTCGGAGATCATTCATGATCCTGTACTTCCTTTATATTGAATTCTTGATGATCATATTAGAGGAATATATAGATTTTCACCAGATTAATTATAATATATTGCTCCAGAATGCAAAGCTTAGTTTACCCTAATATTCAAAATTTAAGTATTTCTGGGTTTGGAAAGAGAGAATTGATTATAATATATCCAGACCACTGATATAACACATTCCATGGTAGAATTCTTCCAGAAACAACTGCTCAGTGAATTCAGGTTTCAAATTTGCACAATATCTTTGAAGTCACAGCCTTGCTTCTTTTATGAAAATACATACTCATTGGGCATAAATATGATCTACTGAAATCTCTTTTTATGGTCACCAAAAAAACAGATCACACAACTTTCAGAAGATGCAAAAGCAGCTTTTGGGATCACCTTCTCAGTAATAAAATAGAGTAATAGAGATGTCTGCACCTTTGATGTTAATGCCAGAGTTCCATCTACTGTGATGTTATAAGTTGTGAAGCCAGTTTTTTAGATACCACATGGTACCTCCTATGTCTGCATTCTAAATATGAAGTCAACCCCAAGAAAACTTGGGTGATCCATTTTCTTAGCTTCTTTGCACACTCTTTGCACTAACCTTTACTTTCATGTTTCATGCTGTATCCATTGAACATCTTGCACAGTTTTACAGGGAAATATTTGATGTGAGAATGTCTACACAAGCCTGGTACATATTTGCCCATGTGTGTGCCTGTAAGCTCCTGCATTTTGTTCTTGACACAGCCATTGAGACACCTTGAGAGGATTCTGAAATGTTGTTGAACACTACTGAACATTGGTGTTGAGCAAACAAATGCTAGTTATGTCTGCGAATGAGTCGTGTCTATTTAAACTGAAAATGTGCCAGCTGTGTTTACATCATTAGAGCCAAACTTCCCAATTAAACTGTTGATACTATAAATATAGTACACAACTGACTCAGAAATGGGGCTGACATCAGCATTCTTCTTAAGGCTCGTTTCCTTGGCTTTGAGAATCATCAGCCCAAGGCAGCTGCCAAAAGAGGCAAACATTTCAGACCATCTCGGGACACATAGTGTCATCATTTCATTTAGTAAAAGACACACACTAAGATTACTTTTTGATTGATTCTTTCTCAACCAGATTTTATTTTAAAAGAAGTGTTTTTGTGTTGACTGCTTAGAGAATGTTCAGTAGAGGACATGTGCTTTATGGTTTCGGAAGAATTCCTTTTCAAGCATCTCTATCCATAAATGTGTGTGCTTTCAGGCTCTTAGGCCTGAAATACATATGATAGCATCTGTGTGAACTGACTCTTCTAAGGTTATATCAAAAGTACTGCTTCCGAGGAGTCCACAAAGCTGGAGGATTTTTTACTATGAAATTCAGTTCACCTTTCAATGGCAAACCCTTCATTCCCCAAATCTGAAAGTTTTCTTTTTCTATTTTTAATGATTTTCTCTGCTCAAATCTAGGGCACTGAGAATGCTCTGTAGAAGAATATTCTATTGACCAAAAGACTATTTGAGTGTCCAGAAATTGCAGGGTGAGTTAGCTGCACGTTTCTTGGTATTTCCATTATACGGGCTGACCTTGTTTTATTGCACCTTGCTGCATTGTACTTTGCAGACAGGACATTTTTACAAACTGAAGTTAAGACCCTCCACCAGCAAAAAGTTTATGATTCACAGAAGGCTTAGAGGATGGTTAGAATTTTTTTAGCCAATACAGTATTTTTTTAAGTAGGGCACATACATTTCTTAGACATAATGTTTTTGCACACTTAATAGACTATAGTATAGTATAAACATAACTTTTATATGCACTAGGACAACCCCCAAATCTGTGTAACTTGTGTTATTGTGATATTTGCTTTGATGCCCTGGTGTAGAAGTGAACCTGTATATCTCTGAGGTGTGCCTATACATGCTAGCATCCTTTCATCTCCTCCATTAGTTGAACCTTTTCTTCGTGCTTTCTTCCTGTCCTTCTCCTTCTTTGGGAAATAAAGAAGCACTTCTGTTCAATAAGAAAAATTCAAGTCTATGATCTTCTTGGCGGTACATATTCTGAGCAATGGGCACTTTTCAGTGGCACAGGATGACGTAAGCTTTGGGTTTCTTTTTCTTGCAGTAAGAACTTTCATTTCAAAGTTTTGAGCTATTTATATTCAACTAGAGTATGCATATGCTTTTGTCTTTCTAAGTAAGGTAAATTAACTTGTATGTTTCAGAGGATAGCCTCTATATGTTCCAAATAATTTTTTAAATCTTAGTGGGACTCTGTTGACACTCATTCTCAGGGCATACCAGCATTCTATGACTGGTAGTTATTGGTCAGGATGTTGCCCTCAATAATCTGTGTTCACATTGTTTCTTTTCTGTTTTACCCCTCCCTTTGAGCCAGTCTGTCCTCTACTTCATAGAAGCTGCTTCATGCTTTCCACCCAGGAGAGAGACGGAGTACAGAATCTCCTAGGGTAATAAAGGATGCAATAACAATCGAGACTGCAGAAGCAAATGAAACAATAGGAAAGCTCAAAACAAAGGAAAAAGGGGATGGACACATCTTTTTTTATGTTGTCTTGTTTATTTTCTAATCACTAACGTGAATATTTGCTCTCATTTTGCATCAGGATAAAATTCCCATCTTATTTTTTCCTGGGCCATGTTGCCTACTTTTATGCCTCTCTCCCAGCCCACTCAGCTTCATGTGGTTGAAGAAAACTGATGGGATTTCAAGGATAAGGAAGACTTTGGATTACCAAGTGATTCTGGTTTCAGGGTCCATGTTCCCTTTTTCTTTTTTTTAAGTGTGAATCAAGAATTGCTTGATATCCTTTCTCACATGTGTACTACCAGATTCAGGGGGAAAAGAAGACATAATAGTTGAATTTGAATTTTAAATAGCAAGTGTTTTATTAAATAAAGTATATCCCCAATATTGTTATTTTCAGGGTATGATGATTCTGACAAACTTGAAATTTAAATTTAATTATGCAACTGTATGCTATATGACTGCCCAATTTATTTGTCATCTGACATTGTGTTTCTAGACTTGAATATGTGGAGTTACTTTTGCTTTTTATGGAGTGCATTCATGCTAATTGTCTGAAATCTGTTTGTTTGTTTAACAACACGGAGAATCATCTGGAGAGAAGTACCTTTCAGCCTGAGGACTGATCACAACTGTGCTGGTGGCTTCATTCGATAGGTGCCCATAGAGTGGGTCTTGCTTTCATCTGTTTGTACTTGTTTTACACAACCTGGCTGCTGCTAGCTTTTATGGGGGCTGGGAGTTAAAATCCTCAACATCATATTCTATTTGGACATTTTACTGCCAAAATCCCACTTCCTCAAGGGTTTTTTTTCCAGTGATTAGTGGAGTAGCCAAGGAGGGCCGGCATACACATT
>PVKM010036262.1:0-14857 GCA_004027735.1 Carollia perspicillata
GATTGGGTCAGCACAGCTGCTATCTCCTAGCCTGCTAATGTACCCTCTCATTAACGTATTAGGCAGTATGGTTTGGAATTTTTCGGGGGACCCTTAAACAATTTTTATAACAAAAGCACGTAACAGTGGGACTAACCCTTTTATCATTCGAACCTGTGACTCGAGTGCAGGAAACATCTCTAAAACCAAAATATGTCTTTCTCCCCTTGTCACAGATTGGCAGTCTTGAAGTCTTGAAAAGTTCACCATCGTATGCAATGAGTAGAAAAATAGATGAAATTAACAATGGGCTTCATAATGTTGAAAAGATGTTGCAGCAGAAAAGCGAAAGTATCGAGAAAGCTCAAGAAATTCAAAAGGTAACATCCTCCTTCCGCTCCCTTCAGCCGTTGGTGTTCCGCCTGCTCATCTGTCATCCCAGGGTGTGCCCTCTGGTTCATCTGAACTAGAGAGATGCTAACCCAGCCCCACGGGCCACCCTCACTGAGAGTGTCCCCTGCACTAGCTTGGTGGGGAAGGTTGCATTTAAGAATTGCTCTCCGTTTTTTCATGGTGAAAATATACCCAGCCCCCTGAGAGCCTATGACTGTGAACTGGCCTTTTCACAAGTAAAGGAGAGTGAAGATCTTATCTTTCATAAGACTATGCAAAAATATTATACATATATAAATATAGATATATATATATAAAACAAAGGCTAACATGTTGCTGTGTTTGAGCATTTCTTAGAACCTTTGGTTTTCTAAAGTGAAATAATATTGGGGATTCAAATACGGAACATTTATGAAACTCACTGGATTAAAAACATTTCAATAGGATCGTCTGTCAACTGTAATTGAAATATAAAAGTGCAATAACATTAAAAAGTATTTCAATAGAATATGAATAGTATTAGCAGCTTTTCTTTAGACTGCAAGGGGGAATAGGAAAATAGAAATTCCAGTTTTTTCCCTGGTAAAATATCTTAAGAAATCAAGTCTTAGGTAAACTGTACATAAACATAATATTTCCCCTCTTAACTCCCAGGTAAACTCTACATATAGAGAGCAATTTTTTAAAGATTTTATTTTTTTATTATATTTATTTTTAGAGGGGAAGGGAGGGAGAGAGAGAGGGAGAGAAACGTTGATGTGAGAGAGAAACATAGATCAGCTGCCTCTTGCGTGCACACAGGCCGGGCATGGACCGAACCTGCAATTCAGGTGTGTGCTCTGACCGGGGATCGAACTGGTGACCATTCGCTTTATGAGACGACACCCAACCAATGGAGTCAGGACTACAGAGCATTCTTATTCTCATCTACATTTTGAGGAAATTTTCTAATGTGAATGGAGACTTTTGAAAATAGGTCAGAATATGGTTCACCATTGGACAAAAACCTCAGACTCCCAATAAGTAGAGGAATCTAATTTAAGCAATAAGATTTTCCCATTTCTAGAAACAATGTGTTTAAGCAAATATTAAGTAAGAATTAAATGTTTTACCTTTGACATGTCCTCTGGGCAGCCACGTGCAGGTCTGAACCTAGCCTGTCAGTTCGCCAACTCCAAAGCAGTTGCTGAATCCAAGCAGTTACTTGTGGGTAGAACCCGCGGCCGCCGCGTTGATCCTGAGTTCGAGCGGACACATTCTTTTTATTGGTTTCGTTTTTGTGCTTGACAAAAATTGCCGTCTCGAAAGTACATGTATGCGCTGATCTAAGTAGGTTTAAGTATTAACTGAAGCCCTTTTTATTTTTTTTATTTTTTAAAAATATTTTATTTATTTATTTTTAGAGAGAAGGGAAGGGAAGGAGGAAGAGTGGGAGAGAAACATCAATGTGTGGTTGCCTCCCATGTGTCCCCTATTGGGGACCTGGCCTGCAACCCAGGCATGTGCCCTGACTGGGAATCGAACCGGCAACCCTTTGCTTCACAGGCCCATGCTCAATCCACTGAACTACACCAGCCAGGGCTGAAGCCCTTTTTAACATGATGTTAATGCTTTTGGTAGATGAGGGTGGTGTCGACCTTGTTTGGCACCTTCATCTCTGTGAATGTCCAGGTCTTTCTGCTCTCCTACAGCTAATTTGTACCGAAGTGAATATTGTGAGAGTTGAGAGACCTCAGAAAGAGTGTTTTCCAGTTTAGGTCACCAGTGATTGCTGGGCATACATGAATAGCTGCCTGTGGTGGTGTTTTGGCAGCATTGACCGTGCAAATAGCATGTGAACACCAGGAATTACCACAGTACACCATGACACCTGCATTTAAATTGTCGTGTGATTTCCTTATCCAGAAAATGTGGGATGAGCTGGATCTCTGGCATTCCAAGCTCAATGAGCTGGATTCCGAAGTGCAGGACATTGTTGAAGGGGATCCAGGACAGGCTCAAGAATGGATGGATAACCTGATGGTTCCTTTCCAGAAGTATCAGCAAGTATCCCAGAGAGCAGAATCCAGAACCTCCCAGTTGAATAAGGTGCGGTGGTAACATGGGATAATGGCGCATAGTGTGTAGTGGTGTTGAGATCGGTTTAAAACAAATAAAAATATATATTCAGAGGTATCCAGTTTCCCTCTGATTGCCAATTTTAGGATTTGAAGCTAGAGCCACACAATAGGTTCAGGTAGGCACCCAAGAGACAGATGTCACTGAAGGGACAGGTAGGAAGTCCAACTGGGCAGGCAGAGGCAGGTATCTGAGGGTCAGGCCCAGCACAACACTTCCAGCAGGCATCTCGGGAGTCCAGGGAGGGCGCCTGCAACAGGGAAGAATGTCATTCGGAACAAGACACCTCCTTTTCCCCTCTAAGCAGGGGTCATGGGTGGGTGGCTGGTGTTGTATATGTGACCAAACAAGCGTGAGGCAGGGTCCTAGTCTCAGAGGAACTAGGATGGCACAGGACAAGGCCCTGGACAGGAGGACAAAATACAAATCCAGTTTTCAGAATGAAGCATACTGTGGGAACCAGACTAGTTGCAAGGCTAACTCAGAACCCTTGCCAAGGCCCCTGGCTTTGGGGTGGAACTTTTTAAGTCCTTTCCAGCTGTGGTCTGGATTAGTCTTTAAAGTTGGAAGGATCAGAACTGGAGGGTGGGGGTGGGGGCCAAGTGGCCCTAGCCATGGAGCGTGGAGCCCTGTAACACCGACAGACCACTGACTACCAGCCTCGAATTCTTCATGCAAGTCAAGTAGGAGGCATCGGTCAGACTGAGTTTGTTACCGCCTCTCTTTCACAGGCCACAGTCAAGATGGAGGAATATCATGATCTTTTGAAGAGTACCGAGGCTTGGATAGAAAATACCAGTCGTTTGCTGGCTAACCCTGCCGACTTTGACTCTTCAAAGGCACTGAGTCTCCATGCTAGCACCCTTCAGGTAAGTATTCTTTCCATGCTTCCTGGGTGTCACAGAATCTGCGTAATGATCAGTGGCTTAGCTAACCATCATGGTGCTTCCCCCACCTTTTTTTTTCCCCCCGAAAAACCACCATATCTTCAACTGTGCCAAATGGCAGAAGGATGCTTGGAAGGGTGGCAGGCTGTAGACAGGGGTTTTGGAGACCAGGATCTTGTTCTTTCTGTCCTGGTATCTACTGCGTCAGTGGTAGTAGACACCAACCATTTTGGCACCAAAGACCGGTTTCATGGAAAACAACTTTTCCACAGACCTGGGAGGGGGTTGGCAGGGGATGGCTTTATAGCCTGCTACCAGCTGCAGCTTAATCGTCACTTGCCACTCACTGATAGGGTTTTGATATGAGTTTGTAAGCAGTTGAATTATTATGGTCTCTGTGCAGTCAGACCTCTCAGCAATGGTGATCTGTACTTGCAGCCGCTCCCCAGCGCTAGACTAGCATCACCGCCTCAGCTCCAGCTCAGATCATCAGGCATTGGATTCTCATAAGGAGCGTGGAACCGAGATCCCTCCCATGCACAGTTCATAGTAGGGTCTGCGCTCCTATGAGAATCGAATGCTGCCACTGAGCTGCTGGAGGTGGAGCTCTGGCCTTAATGTGAGCCATGGGGAGCAGCTGTAAATACTGATGAAGCTCTCCCTGCTCTCCCACTGCTCACCTCACCTCCTGCTGTGCTGCCTGGCTCCCAACAGGTTGGGGACCCCTGCATTACCTGACTCTTGGGGTAATTTACTGTGTCCTCCATGGGCCTCAGTTTCCCCTGTCGGTGAAGTAAGAATGTTGCACTGAATGGTGATGGTTTGGGTTGGCAGAATTCTAAGATGCCTCCCAATGTTTTTGTTCCCTAAGACACACAACCTGTATCATCCCCTCCCCTTGAGTGTGGGCAGGAATATGAGTGTGTGATGAGATAGCCTCTCCATTGATTAGGTTTCGTCACTGTACTGCTGAGGTAATGGGGTGACCATTACTGGGAATATGGGATCAGTCATGGTCGTACAGGTATAAGACCTCCTGGAAGCAGACTGGAGAGAGATTCTCCCGCTGGCCTGAAGAAGTAAGCTGCCGTATGATGAGAGGGCAGTGGCACTAGGACCCCAGGGCGGCCTCCAGAAGCTGAGAGTGACCCCCAGTCCACAGTCAGCAGGAAAACTGGCGTCTCAGCCGTACAGCTGAGCTCTGCCAGCATCCTGCGTGAACTTGGAAGAGAAACCCATGCTCCAGTTGGCGCCTTGATTGCAGCCATGTAGCGTCCTGAGCAGAAGACTCGTCTAACCTGTTCCTGGACTCTTGAGCCATGGAACCTATGAGAATAATACCTTTGTGTTTATTTTAAGCTGTGTGGTAATTAGTTACACAGCATTAAAAAAAAAAAACTAATCCATGATTCCTTCCCATTCTACTATGCCATAATTCCAAATTTCCTGTACCAGATCCCGCGCCCCCCCCCCCCCCGCCCCCGGCACTCTGCAGGTGCCCTGTGCCTCCATGCTAGCTTGCAGAGACAAAGGAAAGCATTTTCTTACTCTGGGCCGTGACTGCCAGCGATCTTCCAGGTGCCAACTGTTGGCTTAAGTTTTATTATGAAGGCGTATTTCACTTCTCTCGTATTATTTAGTCACCAGTAAGCATCTCATAGGAAAAGGTTTATTCTGTAACAATTTTTAGAGTAATCAGACCTCAGAGTTGATCCAGCTCCTTTTAATGTCCTAGAATAGCACAATGTGTTCCTAAGTGAACATCTGACTTCATACTCCTGGATTTTTGAGATGCGTGGGCCTAAAGGTGTTACATTTTTACCCATTTGTTTCTTTTCTTCCCCTAGCCTGTGATTTGTGCCCCCTCCTCTTCGGTTGACTTTCCACATCCCCCTTTATTTTAAATTGCCTGTATTTTTCATCATTTTAAGGAGTTTGCAAAGACAGAAGAGAGAAATAATGCCTTTTCCCTCAGATGCTCATTATAAGATTTTTTTTAAAAACACTGTATAAGAATGAACTCAGGCAAAAGCAATGGGGCTTTGTTACCCACTGACACGAGTGTGAAAGTATCTCTCACGTTCTGGCCTTTCTGAGCTAGAGCTGAGTAGAACTCTAGCTTGTGAGCTAGAAGTAGGGACAAGGGGAGTAGAGGCCGATTCCCCACAGACTGTCCTAATAAATCCCCCAGTGGAAAGCACGTCTCAAATAACTGTTCATAGGTGAATCCCCCACTTTATCTTTATTTTTAAAAATAGTTGTCTTACTTTTAGGATACCCTTTTGCATTTTTCTAGCACTACCAGGAATGACTTTTAAAATGACTTTTAAAGGTATCAAAACTCTTGACTAAGCTTTTAAAATCTGTTTTAATTGCATTATAACCTTCTATCTGGATAGTATTGGTTAAAATAGGTTTTTATAACCTAAAGATGCTGTTTATAACCAAAAACTGCTATTGTAATTAAGAATCATGGAAACATAAATTTCACGGTAAGAGAGGAAAACAACTTATTTTTCATTCAGCTTCATCGCCGTGTAATTTGCATACAGTACAGCTAGACGAGATTTTTAGATGAGTTTTGATAACGCCCTACAGCTGTGTAACCACCACCACTGCCGAAATGGGGGACATTTCCGTCACCCCAGGGTTTCCTCCCGCTCCTTTGCAGTCCGTCTGTCTCCCTTCCTCATCTCCATCCCTAGTAAGCACACACTCCTCTATTAATACAGTTTTGCCTTTTGTACAATATTCTGTAAATAGAATTATATAGTATGTAGTCTTTTGTACCTGACATCTTTTACTGAGCATCATGTTTTTGAGATTCATCTAGGTTGTTAGGTTTATAGGTAGTTTATTTTGATTGCTGAATTAATGTAATTAATGTAATTTGATTGCTGTCATTAATATGGTTCCATTAATGTAAATATGTAACATGTTTAGCCCTTCACCAGTTAATGGACATTTGGGTTGTTCAAGTTTTCGTCTACGTATCTATTGTTGTCTAACTAACACATTACTCAAGAAGTTAGCAGCTTAAAACAACAAACATTTGTTACCTAACAGTCTGTGTGGGCCTGGAATCCAGGCAGGGCTTAGCGGAGTGCCTCTGGCTCAGGGGCTCTCGTGAGAACGCAAGTCAAGATGTCAGCAAGGCTGTGTGGTCTGCTCTGAAGGCTCACTTTGGGTGAGGGAGGCGTCAGGATGCACAGCCGAGCTCATTCACAGGGTTGTCGGCAGGCCTTGGAAGAGCCACCTGTATGCACCTGCCATGCCTCATGGCATGACAGCTGGTTTCTCTCTCCATAAACAGTCTTAAAGAGAGTGAGAGAGCTCTCTTTAAGACAGAAACAGACTTTGATAATCTAACCTTGGAAATTACAGCACGTTGCTTCTGCCATATTTTATTAGAGGTCAATCAGTAAGCCCCAATTCAGATTCCAGAGGGAAGGACTACAGGTTAGCTGTTCCTGGTCCTGTTAATGACGGCAGAGGAGTGGGATTATGTGATTCAAAATGGGTGCTGCGAGCCCACCCAAATCGGTAGACACTCTGGCCCTGGCTGGGTGGCTCACTTGGTTGAAGCGTGTTCCCTTACACCAAAGGGTTGCTGGTTCAATTCCCAGGCAAGGCACATAGCTAGGTTTCGGGTTTAGTCCCCAGCCGGGGCACGTAGGGAAGGCATCTGGTCAATGTTTCTGTCTCACATCTGATGTTCCTCCCTCTTCCTCTCTCAACCCCCACCTGCCTCTAAAATGAATAAACATGTTCTCAGATGAAGATGGAAAAGAACTGTTAGACACTCCAAAGTCATCCACTGCCATCAACAATAGTGTTCAGGGTTTTATTAAGAAACTGGAAATAACCAGAAGTTTGATATGTTAAGACAAATGTAAATTTTCTGGGATTTAAATTTTTGTCAACTTTCAGTATCTTAATGTTTCTTTTTTTTCCCCCCCTTGTTTCTCATTATGTAGATGGCTTTGGAAGATTCGGAACAGAAACATAATCGTTTACATTCAATTTTCACGGCTCTGGAAGACTTGTCAGTGATTTTTGAAACAGATGATTTAGCACAGTCCATACAAGAGTTAAGTCGTCAAGTAGCAGCTTTACAACAAAACATCATGGAAAGCCTTCCACAGCTTCAGCATGTGGCTGACGTAAGTTGGCACTATAAAGATGTGATTTCTTATTTTTCATTTATATTTCATTTAGTAAATTAGAGTTATCTTGTTAACTAATTTTATGAGGACACGTTGATCTAGTACTTTTTATTTTTTCATTTATGTTCAAAGGGAAGAATCCTGATCAAATGAGCTCAGAGTTTTCTCTTTGTCAGAGAGGGGATACTGTGAATTTAAAGGCACTGATCAGCAGGGAGGGAATTAAAACCGATAACCACCCAAGTCTTCACCAATAGCAAATACTTTCTGAGGGGCTAGGGCATGCTGGCCACTGGGTTTTTTAATATTTTATTTTAACTTGAACCATGTGTGGTATTTATTAAGGATGGAGCGCCACATCAAAGGCAGGTACAGCTAGTCTTATGTACCTTTTGTTCCTCAGTTACATTCCCTATACCACACTTACATAACTTCGGGGAATAGTAATTGTTAAATATTCTTGGTTAATGATGCCTATTCCAAAGTTTTTAAATGCTTCTACAGTTTTTGATGGAAAATATCCTAAAATACATTGTATATGTTTACATACCTTTTTCAATATAAGGTTCAGAAAATAATTTCAACATGATTTAAGTTTTCCTCATAGTCTGGATACATCACTATAAAGTTACTGACTGTAGTTACTGCTTTTGCTGATTGCTCTGTTTGTCCTCTGTTGAATGGTCCAAACTGCTGTGATTTGAAACCTTAGTCTATTTCTGTGTAGTTTTTCTGTCCCCTTCATGATGAGCTGTGCCTCTGTATTGCTACAGTGTGTCTGCCTGGAGAGCTACAGTTAAAGGCCTGAAGGCCCTCTCACAGTGAGAGTGGACTTTACCATAGGAGTTTTGTAGCACATGTTGCAACATTTCACTGTAAGGTTCTTGTCCACCTCTAGAGGTTGATGCTGATAAGAGAATAACCACTGCACAAATGATCTATTGTTTAAATTAGTTGAAGTTATAAAGTAACGACTTTTCAAATGGCAACAAGCCATCAGCAGGAAAATCCCGACCATTTTCCAGCTCCTTATGTGTTCCTTTCTTTCCCAAGGGCAACTTTATCATTTTACTTACAGTGGTGTGAATTTTTAAAATGTGAGACTCACTTGGATTCAGGTGTTTAAACACATTCCAAAGATAAATCTAAAGAGTTTACAGATCCTTGAGACTGTACTTAAAAATCAATTCAGATGTATACTACTGATGGTCTCCAACTTACAATGGTTTCACTTAAGATTTTTTTGATTTTATGATGCTGAGAAAGTGAAATGCATTCAGTGGAAACCATATTTCAAGTTTTGAATTTTGATCTTTTTCCAGCTGGCAACATGAGGTAAGTTACTCTCTTGTGATGCTGGACAGAAGCAATGACCCCGCCTCCCATGTGCTACGCTGTCCTCAGGGTAAACGCCTGAGAGTGTATTCATTGTGTTGGATGATTTTGCCCAGCTGTAGGCTCATGCAGGTGTCCTGAGCATTTATAAGGCTCGACTATGGTGTTTAGTACGTTAGATGTATAAATGCATTTTTGACTTAACAATATTTTTAATTTACAATGGGTTTGTCAGGACGTAACCTCATCATAAGTCAAGAAGCATCTGTACCTTTGTTCTCAGAGTATAAGTAATCGAAAAGTGGCTTTATGAGGACCTTTAACTCAATAGTGTGTAAGCAGTGCTTTGTAGTGTGGTGTGCTAATAATAGAATAGCATTTTTTTATGGAAAACAATCAACAGTATCTGAGTAGCACTTGCTTAGTCTTTAAGAGGGATAGAAGTGGCGAACATATTTTGGTTAAATGTTAGAATAGCATGAATGGCAATAACTGTGTCTTACAGATGTACACAGCTTATACTGCATGAGTTTTTTTTTTTCTTTCCGAAACTCTAGGATGTGGTTGCTGTTGAAACTGAAGTAAAATCAATGGAGAAAAGAGTTTCGAAAATCAAAGCTATCCTATTATCTAAAGAAATATTTGATTTTTCACCTGAAGAGCAACTTAAGCATGGGGAGGTACGCCTGGATCATTATTTAAATAAACATAATACTTATTATGTTTATTTTTAGATATGTAATAATATGATATAATAAAAAGTATAGTCTTGCTAGAATAATAGCACAGTAAAATCGAAAGAGACACAGCCCAGGCCAGGTGGCTCATCTGGTTGGAGTGTCATCCCATCCTCCAAAAGGTCGTGGCTTCAATTCCTGATCAGGGCACATGCCTAGGTTGTGGGTGTGACCTCCAGTCAGGGCACATCCTAGAGGCAGCCTGTCTCTCTCTCCCTCTCTTTCTCTGTCTCTCTTCCTCTCTCTCTAAAATCCAACAAACATGTTCTTGGGTAAGGATTAAAAAAAAGTCGAAAGAGATATGAATGTCTGTAAATACCATGTTTTAAATCATATAGCACTATTTATATAGAGATAATTTTTCTGTAATTGATTTTTTCATTTAATTTCTTCCAGAAACTTCAAAGTTTGGAAGTTTTGCTTTCAAGTCAAATTTAGTTGTTTAATAGTCCAAGAGCTTTAGGCTCTAGGGCAGGAGAACCGAGTCCCAGCCCCAGCTAAGCTGCTTCCTGGCTCCGTGACTTGGAGCTATCGGCTACTTTCATATCTGCACATTGGTACTGCAGTGATTATGTTGGACTGTTATAATGCATATAGAGCCCTTAGCACCAAATAGAACACAGATGTTGATTCTGCCTAGTGGTTAGGACCGTGTGCTTTGGGGTCAGGCAGCCTGGGTTCTAATCGCAGCCCTGCGTTCCTCACCTTACCTTGGTCTTCTAACTGCTGTGAATCCACTTTCCTTACCCATGACATGGAAGTTCTGACACCTACCTCCCAGGGTAGTTGTGAGGATTAAACGAAATGATACATATGAATAGTAAAGTGAATAATCTCTTCTCATTAATTGGTTATGTAAATCCAGGTTTCTGTGGATCAGATGTCATTAAAGCCAAGTAATTATACATTTGGGACTTATAAATCTTGACAGGACAGTTCTGTTCAATTCAGTAAGCATTTTCTGAGATCCTAGGCCTGTGCTGGGTGCAGTTGCTACAGGAGTGAGACGCACTACTTGCTGTTACCTACCGGTTATCACAGCTCACTGCCTGGTGATAACACACAAAGCAAAACAACCGTTCCAGGGCGGGGAGGAGGGCAGAAGGGAGGCGCGGGTTGTCCAAGTGCATCACTTAGTGCTGGGAGGCCGCTCTTGCCCCAGACATTCATTCTTTCCTCAGAGCTTGCATAACCGGATCACAAGTGATAAAATAATCTTTCTCTCTCTGAGCTAAGGAAATGTTTTAGAAATCAAAACCATAGATTAGAGACTAAATTATATGCTTATAATTTTGAATAATTAGATTTAACAGTGGCCTCTATTTTTTCACTTACGAATCGTGCATGTCTGATATAATTAAGGTCATACTTGAAAATATACATCCAATGAAGAAAACCATTGCCGAAATACTGTCTTACCAAGTGGAACTGAGTTTACCCCAGACAGGACTGAAACCTCTGCCTGTGTTTCAGCGGACCAATCAGCTTCTACAAGATGTAAAACTTTTGGAAAATGTGACTCATGAACAAAATGAGTTGTTAAAGGTGAGTAGTTTCTGATGACAGCCAGTTTACTGGATGAAAACATTCGGCGAAGGCTGGTTTTGTTTTCACTTTTGCTGGTTGGGTAGATCAAATTCTCATGACAGGAAGATGCTGCCCGTGTTGATTCTTTGTGGTCTCTTCCAGTGCGGTTACCCAGGAAGTGGCATTTGATGTAGGAGTGTATCTTCTTGCTGAAATGGGGCTAAAGTTAGTTTTCTCTGTTTTTACCCTTGTTCTGGTTATAGACTTCGAAGCATAGTTACGGTCTGTCTCGCTCCGTTCTCCAGTTGTGGAAGACCTGCGTGGGTCCAATGTGAGGGAACAGGTTCGAACTTGAACAGAGCATTTGTGGTCTCATGGGACCCATGGACTCTGAGTATTCAGAGGAGTATTCATTCCTGTGATAATTTCTTTTTGCATCTCAGTCACTTTCCTATTCATTGTCTCATTTTGTTCTCAAGTATTTGGTACAGGAAAGTAGGCACTTTACCATCTAATTTTTACCTATAAGGAGACTAGTGCCAGAAGGTAGACAACTCGCTGAAAGAACACTGAATTAATTTGTGTTGAGATTATTTGCATACCGATGGGACAGGTATTTGAGTTTTTAGATTCCTGGTGGTGTTCTCCATATCAGGATCTCTTTCTTCTAATGTTTGACCTCTTTCAGTCTCTTCCTGGTTTTTTTTTCCTTTTCATTTTGTTTGATCCCAGCCTCAAGACAGCCATCATCATTAGAGAGACATGGCATTTCCCTTTGGTCTGTGTTCCTGGATCAACAGCCCCTCACAAGAACTCACAAGGACAGAAAGTTCCTGAAGAGCCTGAAATTCCACAGACTTTTTTCAGCTCTTGGTAGAATCCCCTTCTGCCTGCGTTTCCTAATTAGATGGGTCAGGGTAGGAGGCAAGGCTCATGTGCCTTTTTCCCGACTACCACCTGACTGTAGGAAGAAAACTATTTCTCCCTCTTAAATTTTATTCACATTTTGGTGGCCACTGCATTCTCCTAGGATTTGAGGACACTGTAGTCTCTGGTTTGAGTCTTAATCCTGTAGCCTCCCGGGCCTGGCTACTGATCTTCTGATGTCATTGCCTAGCAGCCCCAGGGAGAAAAAAGGTCTGGTATTCAACTATTTTTGAATAATAGGAAGAGAAGAAAAGAAAAAGATATAAAACTGGATCTATTATTTTTCATCTTTTTCTGCTTCTTGGTCTCCTGTCAGGAAAAGAACAGTCCTAACTATGCTCGAAAGTGACTTCTTCACAAGACGAATAGGAGGGGGAAATAGAAGACAAAATTTATTTTGTGCCAAATTAGGTATCAAACTGTGCCACTAAAATTTTCCATCTCACTATGTTGGTGGAAATCAGATGCCATCTCATATAATTCAAAGCTAAGAAAGCCAGTGGTAATGGAAAGCATTAGAATACGGTACATTTATTTTAATTCCTACTTTAGATATTAGAAGTGCCCTCATTGCAGAAAACAGGACAAATTACTTTTGGGGCAAGTCATGGGATGTTGCTCTTTATAGAGGCTGGGGAACAGGTGTGTGCAGCGAACATAGTTATTCATTTCCAGCCGGCAGCTAAAAGTATGGTTAAATATTAAACAAAATACATGGAGGAATTGTGTGTTGGCCAGAAGCTTTGTAGTTTAAAAGACATTTTGCTTCATTGTGGAACATAGCAAAGAAATAGCTAGACTTGCTTTTGAAATCCCTTTCTTTATTACATCATACTCTGATCATGTCACTTAGTCCACAGATAGCTTCGAGCTCTACTGCTCACTTAACGTGAGACGCCGGGTATTGGTTCTGGTTAGTTTTGCCTTATTCTGCCAACTCAGACTGCTCTCTCACCTCAACCTTTTACTCATAAAACGCACATTACCGATCCAGTGGATACCAGGTGAGGACGCGTCCGGAACAGGGAAATTCGTCGTATCTCAAATTACATGCTTCTTCCACTCTGATTCAGTAATGCCAGCTTTCTATGTGGAAAGCTACACATGGAAAATGTATTTAAAGGGCATATGTGCCCTGACCAGTGTGGCTCCGTTGGTAGGAGTGTTGTCCTGTAATGGAAGGGTTGTGGGTTCGATTCCTGGTCAGCATACATACCGAGGTTGTAGGTCTAATCTCAGGTCCAAGTGTGTACAGGAGGCAACCAATTGATGTTTCTCTCTCTCTTCAGTCCTCTCTCCCTTCTTCTCTCTAAAAGCAATGAAAAAAAGATGTCTTCAGATGACATATATAACATTATCGATAATTTTATAAAACTTAGCAACTTTACATTACCTGTCATTAAATGCTTCCCAGAATTAGCCCACTGGACTGAAAATACATGAGAGCAAGCGTGTGTCTCTATAGACCCCCACTTCAAGCACTGCCCAGGTGCCCCGGCATCTAGCTGGGCAAGCAGGTCGGGTGTAGCTTTGCAGGTGTTGTCCTCGACGTTAGACTACCATTTCCCGCTGAAATCCGTACGGGTGCACAGTCGCTGTGGTTGACTGGAGCTGGTGATGGGGCTAGACACTGGAAGGAGCCCATTGATCTGTTCCTGAGATATGACAAAAATTCTCCTTTTGGGGGGGTTATTTTTTAGATAGTCATAAAACAGACTAACGAATGTGATGCGGAAATAGAACATTTGAAGCAGATCTTAAGTAATTATTCAGCCGAGCTCTCGCGTGAAGACGTGTCACCACAACGAGCTGCCCACATGCCACGAGTGCAGGTATGTGTCTTTTATTCATTCTGCAACCCAGCAGCTCACTCAACAATCATGTGCTAAGCGGTTGGTGTCTAGAAGCCTTTGTGATGGTCTGTTTCCTACACTTCTCTTCCAACTGAAAGTGTTTTAGGTGTGTATTCACTTTCCATGCCTATTTCACAAAACAGGTGAAAATAATTATAATGGAAGGCCCTTCAATGTCCTTATCCTCAGATTGTTGCACATTGGTGAGAATTTGCTCTGGTACCAAAAAAGCTGATGTAACACAGGGTATTTGGACAACATGACTTTTGGGCTAGCTTTCTGGGAGAGGGGTCATGCAGTGAGGGCTGGCCTTCAGAGGTAAAGACCATGGGCACTGCTATAATGAAGTTCCATATACTGAGTCGTATTTCCACATGAAACATAATTAACAGTGTCAGGTGGACCCAGTGACAGAGGTTTGCATGTTAACCCTTTACTGCTAGGGTTTCCTTCAGTTTTTGTGTTTGAATCAGAACGTCTATAGAAATTGTTTTAAAAACTCTGATCGTATGGCAAGGATTGCAGAGAGCTGCTTTTTTCCTGCCGTCACGTTCATGCAGGCTAGTGACTGCTATTGTATTCAAAGCCAGGTTGTACTGCCTGCTCACTGTGAACTTAGGGCAAGTCACTCAACCTCAAGTGTGAAGTATAGAGGGACTCAAGGTGACACAGCTGTTCAGTAATGGGCTTAATGGGCAGAACTGAGTAATAAAGACTCGGCATTGTAAGAATGTCAAATATCCCTTTGCATTCAAAGTTTGAGGACCCCCCCCAAGGAGCTTGAATTTATGAGTTATACCTACCAATATAGAAATTAAAACTCAGAAATGTAGAACAATTTGTTTAGTTATTAAAAAATAACAACCATAAACCCATTGCATGTTAATAGAAATAACAAAGTTTTATGGAAGAAATTATATTTTCCCGAAAGAACA
>PVKM010036263.1:0-14811 GCA_004027735.1 Carollia perspicillata
CCTCGGAACACACGGGGGCATCACCCCCCAGTCCCAGGGCGCTGTCTCCATCCCTGGTGTGCAGGCGGTTCTCCAGGTCCTCACTGCAGGGGGTCACTGATGTCCCCGTGTCCTCCCACACTCCGATCGCTGTCTACTCCGCGGTGCCCAGTGCACACCCTCAGTTGTATGAACCCTTAGATCATCCAAATGGAAATAAAACATCCTCAGCACTGGAATCTTCCACAGGCATCCTGGGCTGGAGAGTCATCCCGTCTTATTTCTTCCCCAGTCAAGGATAATTTGACAAGCTTTGTTTTTCCATAGCTTACTGTGAAACTGATTCCTTCTTTTTTCTCTTTGAATTATAAAGCTATTAAAGTAGTACTGTCATTTTCAAGTCACCCATCCAAATCAGTGCTATAGGCCTTAGGCAGCCATTGGAGTTTTTAGGTAATTAAGGAAATGGAAGTGGGTTCCAAGGTCGGACCCTCAGACTGGCCAGGGAACCTGCCGCCGCTGATGCCGTCGGGGTGGTGGCCTTAGGACGGAACGGGCTCTGAGGAGCGGCAGAAGCTCCTCCCACGTGCAGGTGGAGAAGCCCGGGCCCAGGAAGGCCCAGGAGCCAAACCCCTGAGGTGTGAGCAGGGGGTCTCAATTCTGAGCTGGTTTGAGTCCACTTGAATTTGAAACAGCTCTCAGGCTTCGCAGCTCAGAACGTCCTGCAGCCAAATGGTCGTAGCCCATCGGTCTCTGGTCCAAGCATCACCTGAGGCCGTGAGGAGAGGGATTTTCCGGAGACGGTGTCTCCGGTGCTCTTTGCCCAGCTTCCTGGCGGCAGAATCCCCGAGTGCAGCTGCTCGCCTAGTTTGCAAGTACCATGGTCTCCGGAGTCTGTTCACGGGCTCCCCTTTGAGAGGCACGGTTTGCTGAAACGGCCTACCTGTTGTCCAGAGCCTTCAGCTTTCTTTTTTTTAAGTTGAAGAACTGTCCTACAACCTTAGGTTTTCAGAGTTGTTAGGTTTTAAACTGTAAGGGAATTAGAGGGAGAGAGGGGTAGCCGGAAAGACCTCCTTTATGTCACTTACTTCTCTTGGTAACAGAATGTGAAACGTGCCACGCATCGCCCAGTTTTTTGAGTCCGTGACCCTGTGAGAAGCCTGGCTTATCTAAGGGAAGGGCGTAGGGACGCGGAAGCTCCTCTGTTCTGAGAGTGCTGCTGGCCCCTTCTCGGTGTCTCAGCAGCCAGGCCCGACACCAAGACCCAGAGCTTCCCTGGCGGGGTGTTTTAAGGAGCTCTGGCCCCAGGCCCCTGGGGTGAATGAAAACGAAGAAGAAGGGGGCAACCACAGGGGTTCGTTTAGTGATTCTTGTGTGCATTCAGGTGCCGTGTTCATTGACCAGTACTGCAACCCCCTGGCTGAAATCACCCTCAAGGACACCCAGGCCCAGTTCGACGGCATCGTGGAGCTCGTGCGCAAAGCCCTCCGAGGCCTCAACAGCCGCCACCCCAGCCTGACCTTCAGGGCAGGTACGGATCTGCTTTGGCCCGGCTCTGTGTGCACGGGGCACCTGGCATAGTTGGTCATTTGGACATTCTGCAGTGTGTCCACTGTGTCACAAAGCAGCGTTCATGACACAGCCACATGCTTGGTCTAGGTCACGTAAAAAATTCTACACACGGGGGGTTGGTGACACCCAGCAGACGTCGTCAGGGCCTGGCAGGCACCTGCGTGGTGCAGGTTGTTGGGGACACTGGTCCCAGCGTTGCGTGTGCTTGTGTCCTCAAAGTAGGTCTCTGTGTTTCAGGGCGGTCCCCCATGGTAAGGGAGCTCGACCTCCAGGGCCAGGTGCTGGAAGCCATGAACTATGTCCTCTACGACCAACTGAAGTTCAAGGGAAACCGAATGGATTACTACAATGCCCTAAACTTGTACATGCACCAGGTGAATGTGGGTCTGCTAACAAGTCGCAGTTAAGCTCACCTCTCGATCAGTTTGCTGTTTCTGAGGCCAGTACTACATCTCTTTCATCGCTCGGTGCTGACAGACTCACCCTTGTCTCGACTGCAAGGATGTTACTGCCAGTTTTTCTTGTTCGTTTCGTCACAGAGTGTCCTCTGTCTGAAAACCTATGGAGTGACTGCCTGACTGGGAGTGGGTGTCTCTGTGACCCGGCTTGGTCAGCCGTGTCTCAGGAGTGCTGGGCCGCGAAGCGAGTCCAGCCTCTCTGCGCCGGCCTGTGGGGCAGTTGGGGGACCTCTGTGGGCAGCTCCGTCACTGGTGTTTATTTTCCACTTGTGTCCTACTTGGGTCCTTTTTCACATCAGTTCTTTGCTGCCTGTTGCCGCTTGTATTTTCTTTTCCCGCATCTTAAACACTTTCCTGGACACGGCCTTGCAGTGTGTCTGGAAGTAGGAGGACGTGAGTCTTCGCCTGTGGAGGGCCGGACAGGGGGCCGTCCCAGCCTCAGGCCCTGCAGCCCGTCCTCGCTGCCCTGTTCTGCTGTCGTAGCTGGGGACACGGCACCGACAGCGCAAACCAGTGTCGGTGGCCGTGCGCCTGTGGACTTCACATGTAGACGTGGGCATTCGGATTCCAAGTCATTTTCATGGGTCATGAAGTTGTGTTTTTCTGTTTTTATAAACATTGCAAAATGCTAAAACTCTCCGTACACAGACTGTTCGAAAACAGGTGATGGGCCAGACTTGGCCCAGGGGCTGCAGTTGGCAGACCCCTGGTCTCAGTAAGTGAACGTGTACTCTGGCTGCTGTGGCTCGGCCGATCGTTGTCCTATAAACCAAAGGGCCGCCGGTTCGATGCCTGGTCAAGGCCCATGCCTGGGTTGCACGTTTGCTCCCCCATCTGGGTGCATGTGGGAAAGAGCCGATCAGTGTTTCTCTCTCTCTCTCTCTCTCTGTCTCTCTCTGTCTCTCTCTGTCTCCCCTCTCCCTTCCCCTCTCTCAAAATCAATGAACCTGTCTTTGAGAATTTCAAAGAGAAGTTAAAAGCAATTGAATAAAGAAGTAAGTTAAAATATTCCTCACTTCCACCTCAGAACATAGCCTCGTGCCTGGTGTACAGTAGGCGCCTAACACAAACAAACGTGTGTCGAAGGGGGAGAGCCCGTGGTTCACTTCTGGTAAGCTCGCACACTTCTTCTCCCGCAGGTCCTGACCCGCAGAACTGGGATCCCCATCAGCATGTCTCTGGTGTACATGACGATTGCCCGGCAGCTGGGGGTCCCTCTGGAACCTGTCAACTTCCCAAGTCATTTCTTGCTGAGATGGTGCCAAACCACAGACAGGTGAGCCATCTGCGACCCGTTGTGGCGGGTCCTGAGAATCCAGTCTTGCCCCGCTGCCTCGACGGGCACCTGGTCAGAGGTCAGAAGAGGGCCAGGGTGCCGGTAGACTTGTTCCACTTCTTGACTGTGTCCACATCAGTAATCCGCTGTACACAAGGGGCATTCTTCCAGTCTTTTTCCTTATAACTGCAGGCAAGTACACAGTTATCTCAAAGCGCGAAGTTTAATTGTAAACGGTAGGACTAGGGGTTCCAGGGCTTCTGTCAATCCTCAAAGTCTTTTTTCCAGAGCAGATCAGATGAAAGAGTTCTTAAAGAAGCTGTTCCTTTCCAGTCTTCCGTGGAGCCTCCCCTCCCCACCACACAGGAGAGGGAAGAGAGCAGGGCAGCCAACTTCTTCATACACGAGCAGAACAGACTCATCTTCTCATCTCAGTCTCTCAGGCGAGGTCGCTGCCTGGAGGGCAGCGTGGGGCCGGCCCAGCGAGCTTCCGTGCTCTCTCTTCATCCCAGCGCGCCACTGGGCGTGACACTGCTTCTCAGCTGTGGTCCGACTCTTCTGCAAGAAGTGGTTCACTGTCGGGCAGACCGTCTTCTCATTGAATGTGCCATGTAGAATAGAGGGAAAAGAGGCAGAGTTATTTAGTTACATCCTGTTCTTGGAAACTGCTTCCTGATGACCAGTTGTGATATCCTTAATAGGAAGTACCTGAGGTTTGAAGTTGGGCAGGGTTCAAACCTTGGCTTCCTCGGAGCCTCAGTTTCTTCTTCTGTAAAACGGGACTAAAACTCTTCATACAGTGGCTTAGAGGATTAAATGAGATGACCCAGTGCTTCACACACCTAGTAGATTAGTTTCGGACTCATACAGAGAAAATAAGTATGACCAGTCTCTGTATTTCTACCTCCTACTTTAAGAAATGAAACATACAGTCCTGGCTGATGTGGCTCAGTGGATTGAGTGCGGGTTGGGAACCAAAGGGTCGCTGGTTCGATTCTCCATCAGGGCACATGCCTGGGTTGTGAGTCATGTCCTCAGTGAGTCATGGCTTGAGAGGCAGCCACACGTTGATGTTTCTTTCCTTTTCTGTCTCTCTCCCTTCCCCTCTCTAAAGTAAATAAATAAAATCTTAAGGAAAAAAGAAAGAAATGAAACATATATACAGTTGGAGCTTCCTGGGTATTCTCTCTTATCCCTCCGTCCCTCCTCTCCTCTCCAGAGGTCACCACCAGGTAGTTTGAAATTACCTGCAATTTTCATGCAAATTTTTTTACATATGTATTTTTCCTTAAATAATAAGTGCAGACTTCCCTTTCTTCCAAATATAATCTGTTCCTAAAAAGTGTATTCAGAGGTTTCTTTTTTGGACAGCAGGCACCCATTTTTCATTATTTTAAATGAGAAAAGTGATTTTTTTCCATCCCATTTCCACTCCCTGAACAACCCAACCAATTTCTCCAGATATCTCTAAAATATTCCTAAATGCCTATATAATAACCCACCAAGGATTTCTGCATGCTGCAAAGCATTTAAAATACCAATTATCATGTTATTTACCACTGTAACGTATTACTAGGTACAGTGGTGGTAGCAGTATTATTCTTCTCCTTAGGCTGCAATGAACAATGTAAATGAGCAATGAAATAATTCGTTAGCACCCTGGGTCCCTGGCAAAAACAAGCATCGAGACCCATCAAGGACAGGACTGGACCCTCCAGGAAAGTCGGGCTCGAAGGAGAGTGCACAGGTGACTCACGCCGCCCCCCTAGGGGCTGCGGGGCCCTGCCTTGCTGACCCTCGCCTGCTCCAGGGCCCTGCTGTTTATTCACCGCACCTTCATCCTCAGTCCTAGTGACGGGGGTCAAGTTCTTCCGCTGCCATGGCTGTTCTTAGTGCCTCCGGCTCTAGTGTGGATTCAGAGTCGGTTCGTTGGGTTTTTCAGACCCCCGTGGAGACGGGGGTGGGGGCACCAGCGCTCACCGGGACTGGATTTGTCAGTCAGCACGAGGAACCTCGCCAGCGTTTCACTCCAGGTCTCTCTGTCCGCAGACGTGTCTCCCTCACGCTCACGTCATCTTTAATGTCCTCGCAAAGGTTTTTTACTTTCTTCATCGAGCCCTCTGACACCCCGTTAGGAGTGTTCCTGGCACCTTAAGATTTTGCTGCTGTTGCAAGGTGGGTGGGGTGGGGAGAGTGGTGGCGGGAGAATGAAGACAACTGCACTCGAACAACAATGGAAACGTGTCTGTCGCTACGGTAAATGGTTTTTAAGTTACATTTTCTGAAGAGGGACGTTGTCCAGGGATGTGGACGCTGTTTGGGTGCAGGGTGGGAAGCAGCGCCTTTTCTGATAACTGATGGGGCTGACAGCCTGTGGACTCGGGGCTTTTCACGTTCGTAGTGTCTGAACCGTGACAGGCTCGTTTGCTCTTTTCTCTCTCCCCTGATACGTTTTGTTTCTTTTACTTACTGCATTCAGCTGGCTGGCCCTCTCCAGTCGAGATGAATAGAACAATCAGTGATAGCCCGCCCCTTGCCTGAGTATGACTCTAATTGGAAGCCTTTTAAGATTCCACCGCAGGCGTGATGTTTGGGGACAGTGACTGTCATCCGGATTATCAAAGCTGTCCTCTAAATTCCTGTTTTGCTAAGAGTTTTATTAATAACTAGGCAGTGGATCTTTTCCCTAAAATCTCTTTTTTTGTATCTACTGATAGGATCGTGCGGTTTTTCTTTTTCAGTCTGTATGTGCTTGAAATAGACCTTTTAACATTCAGGTCTGTTTTCATTTGTAGGGTTCATCTAACTTAACCACATGGGGTCTTTTAAATGCATGGCTGCATTGGGTTTGCTCAGATTTTTGCCCATGAATTTGTGTGTGTGTGTGTGTGTGTGTGGTTCTCCGCAACTCATAAAACGGGTTGGAGAGTGTTTCTAGTTTCTGGGGCATTAACGAGTGTCTTGCCAAGGAGTGCTGTCACTGTGACTCGGGGAGGGAATCTGAAGCAGTTGCTCCAGGGAAGAGCACCAGAGACGAGGACCCACCTGGAGGTCTCGAGAGTCCTCACAGAGCACCTGTGGCAGTGCCCGCCACCGCCGTCTGCGCAGTGCAGGCCAACCACCACATACGAGAGCACGGTTTGTGGAGAGCAGCCCCACAAGACGGGCGGTGGGCTTGAGTCCACGGACACAGCTCTCTGTGCTCAAGCACGAGCCCGGCCTGAGGCCGTGGGAGGGCTCAGCAGGTGTGTGAGCACCTGTGTGTCTGCAGGACTGGGGGCAGCAGCCTCCCAGCACAAGGTGCCGGGACCCTCGGGGAGCCTGGGGTCCACAGACATCAGCTGCTGCAGGTCTGCGCGCAGCCTCCCTCACACTCCCGATGGGTGTTCCTGGCAGTGAGCTCCAGGGTGAATCTCCCTGGAAACCTGTGTTAGATGGCACAGGTCCACACTGTTCATCTTAAATATCAGTGTTTAAAGGATCAGATGTTCAGCTTTGAGCAAGGCCTTGTTTTTTTGAATGGAAATGCTACTGTGTTAACTTTCAATTTCTGATGTGAGCTACTTATTATTATGGGGGTTAAATACTGGCTTGCTCAGCTGCAATCTGAGACTGGACTGACGGCGTGCGTTCCTTGTCTAGGGCCAACCTGGACATCTTTGACTACATCTATATCGACGCTTTCGGGAAGGGCAGGCAGCTGACGGTGAAGGAATGTGAATACCTGATCGGCCAGCACGTGACCCCGGCCCTGTACGGGGTGGTCAACGTGAAGAAGGTGCTGCAGCGAATGGTGGGAAACCTTTTAAGCCTGGGCAAGCGGTAAGATTTCTTAGCTTTCAAGTACTTGGGCGGAGCGCACGTCCCGGAAGGCTTGACCTGCCTTACAGAGACGTCTCTAATGGGCCTCCCCGGGGTGCAGCAGAGCAGCGGGGGAGGTGTGGCCCCGATGCCGTATCTGCGGCGGTCACCTCCCATGGGAAAAACTGGTTCCCGTGACATAACGCTGTCCGGATTTAAGACGTGCTCGGTGAGTTTCCTTTGAGGTTCTGCAGTGGGCTCAGGCAGGCCCTCTGTGAACACCAACAGCATCCCTGCCTCACAAGAGCATCCCAGGCTGGCACAGGTCCTCTTTTTAGGGGCAGGGTGTTCTCGTGTCCCCATGCTCTGTCATCTTTTAGTTGACGCCTTCCTGTCACTCCCATAAGAAAACAAAAATGTGACACTGTCTTGCTTTTGAGTCAACGGAAATTTGGCTTACAGAGTAAAAAGGAAGTTGTACATTATAGCAATAATTCTCTACCTAGTGGCAGAATTTTTTTAATAGACTTTATTTTTAGAGCAGTTTTAGGTTCACAGCAAAACTGAGCAGAAAGTATGGAGATTTCCCACAGGCCTCCTACCTCCAGGTGCACACAGCCTCCCGCAGGTGAACACCCTGCCCCGAAATGGCCCATTTGTTACGACCGATGAGGCTGTGTTAATACATCACAATCCCCCCACGTCCTAAGATCCATTCATAAACTCAGGTTCACTCTTGGTGGTGTGCATTCTACACATTCTACGGGTTTTAATAAATATTTGATGACCTGCATCTACCATCACAGTGTCACACAGATCGGCTTCTGCCCTACGAGTGAGTCCTCTGCTCCGCCTGTTCAGAGTTTAGTTTTAATCATGCACAGTGTTACTGATGTGACTGTGTAATGAAAATGCTTATGATTTTAGTTTAGTGCCTGTCACTGCAGTGGGGCACAAAACTTAAATTTCCTGTGTGTGTGTGTGTGTGTGTGTGTGTGTGTGTGTGTAGTGAAGATATTATAACTGTTTGCTGAGCAGAAGGGAAGTGCCAGAGTCAGAAAGTGCAGGGAGTTTGTGTCGATTTTTTCTAAACCCTGGGCCTTGCACAAGAAGGTCTCCCTCAGGAGTGCACAAGATAAGGTGAAGTCTCCTTCCAGCAGGGAAGGTATCGACCAGTCCTACCAGCTCCTGCGAGACTCGCTGGACCTGTATCTGGCGATGTACCCGGACCAGGTGCAGCTGCTCCTCCTCCAAGCCAGGCTCTACTTCCACCTGGGAATCTGGCCAGAGAAGGTAATTATTCGCCTTTGATGCTTGGCGCTTACCTTAGAGAGGGAAGACATAGCTTGAAAGGCGGCTCTTACAGGTTTACCTTTACGTTAACGTGGGGAAAACACATCTGTTAAGAGTCTCCCAGTCTTGACCTGTCGTTCAAAGATTTGTTTGTCTCCCTTCACTGTGATTTAAAAAAAAAACAAAAAACTGATTCTACTGCCAGGAGTTGCCTGTTCTCATTGTGGTCAGTGCCCTCGATGTCCAGAACCGCGGGGCCTCTGGCCTGCCAGTCACCTCCCGGTGCCCCTAAGGAGTATCTTCCCCACGCCACCCCGACTCGGCAAGGGGAGGCCAAACTTGAAGTGCTCGCCTCTGGCTGTGCTGTCAGCAACCGCACTGGCCATGCAGAAGCACCCCCATCAGACGTCGGACGTGGGGAGGTTAATCTCAGACTTCTGCATGTCCAGCTGCCCGACTAGTTCAGGACGGACTTTCGCTCTGGGAAGCTGTAGAATTGATTTGGCACTGTCCTGCATGGCTTTCTGTTTCGTCACAGCCCAGTGGCCAGCCGCCAGCAGTCTCCGAGGCTGCGGCAGGGCAGAAGCACTCCCTGCAGGCTGTGGGCGTGGCCGTGTTCAAGGCCCGTCTCCTGTCCCAGAGCAGCAGCAGCTGCAGTTTGCATCCGGCCTTGCTTTTCCAGGGGAAACATTGTAGCACTCTATTTTGTTTGTCTAGAACAGTCCGGTGAGAGGCCCGAATTCTGAAAGGAGGCAATCTTTCTTGACCAAGTGAATCATCTAAATGACTTGACATTGCTGAGATTTAAGTTGTGTCAGTTACAACTTCAAAGATCTAAAATAATTCTGAGAAAGGACTCATGGGCAGGAAAGTCTCTAGACTTCTGCCTTAAGGAAAGGTGTCATCTGTGGCCCAGGGAGCAAAGAGCACGTGATGCGGCCGGAGAGTTAGGGGAAATCTAGACCCTATCAGCGTTACCACCTACTGCCCAGAGCCTGAGTAAAGGCTGTCGTCCAGGCTTCGATGTCTTATTTTGTCATTGTATTTATTTTTGACACTAGGATATGCATAATTCCTACCACTTCTTACTTTAGGTAAAGAATTTCACGGTGATTTGTAATATGCAGATATCCTTTCAAAGCAAGATTCGTGATAAATAAGTTCTGTACTTCGGTCACCCGTCAGCCTTAGAAGGGTGGGGGGCCTCTCCTCTTCTGGGGGAGTCTGCAGGAGCTCTGGCTTTACCCCCAGCGACTCCGCTTCGTGCTCGCCTGCTGCTTCTGGTGGGGGGGGTCACCCCAACATCTTCGGGGTGAACAAGGTTGCCTTCCTGCGCAGCAGACACCACTCTATGAAACAAGCACCAGATCTGTTGTTACCCAGGACATTGGTCCTCACGATGAGCATTCGTTTGCTGCTGGCATTGGTGCGTCCCTCAGCCAGAGGGCTGGAGGGAAAGGCGGCTCATCCCCAGTGAATTGGGGGCTCCCCCTTGTAAACCTGGACTCTGGCCGGGGAGCCGACACTGGGACGGTGGAGGAAGACTGTGGAGCTCCCCAGCGGAGGGCCGGGGGTGCTGGGGCAGTTAGAAAAGGCTTCTGTGTGGAGAGAGGGCGTGAGGTGGACATCGAAGCCATTTCAGAGGGCGGCAGGGCAGGCCACTGCAGCAGGCCAGGCCAGCGTGCGCGCGGCATGAAGGCAGAGAGCGCCGTGTGTGCACACTAGGTGGGCTTCACAGGGGTCCTTACACAGGTGCGTGTGTGTGCGCGTGCAGATGTTGCTGTATGGAAAACATTTTTCAGGACATGAGATCAGCTTGTGGAGGGCTTGGGATCCACTTGGCCTTGTCAGGTGAAAGGGAAACATTCCTAAACTAGGAAGACCAGAAGGGCGACCTGTTGTGGACGTGTTTTCAGTGGAATTCAGCTGGGAAGAGTGACATGCAAGTCCTCCTGGTCACCGTGTTGCAGTCATCCAGGGAGGTGGTGGCTGCGACGGAAGGGGAGAGTGTAGGGTGGCCAGGTTTTGAAGCCTCGAACGCTGATGCAGTGTCTCCTTCCAGCCCGTGGGGCACGTGCTATTTCGGTGACAAGGATGTCCCCCCAGTTTCCCAAGGCAAGCCTGTTGTGCTCGGGCCCCACTCCCCTGCATTTTTGAGGGTTGCCAAACTTGCCTGTACTCGATGATCTCTCCAGCTCCCTGACCCCGCTCTCTGCTGTCAGCATCGAACACACACCCAGATCGCTCTCATCTTCGGGGAAAACAGAAAGCACTCCCAGGCAGCCCTGCCGGCACCTCCCCACGGCCGCCGCCTTATCTGTCTCCTCCCCTGCACAGCCAGAACGTGCTTGCCGGCCACCCCTGCCTCGCCTCCCACACACTCCCCAGAAGGTGGGGGGCGTCTGTTCTCACCCCTCCTCCGGAAGGAAGGAACTAAGGAAGGAACTGCGCTTGCCAGTGAAGCCAGTGACCCTTTTTTGATAAATCATTCTTTTTGCTGCCAAATCCAACAGATACTTGTTTTCCTTATCTTTAGTGATCACTGGGGGGCACCCCCCCTCAACGCCCCGCAGTACACTCTGTTCCTTCTACTCTGGTTCTTGGTTCTCAGGCTCTTGCGAGTTTCTAGACTTCTTTTCGCTCTGTACCTTCCCCTGGGGCATCTCATCCGTTCTTCTTGCTTCAGCCCCCATCTGTAGGCTGACAGCTCCGGGTCTTTGATCTCCTGCCTGGGCCCTGGGCTCCAGACCAGCGTGCCCAGATGTCCCCCCCACAGCTGTACTGGGTTCTGTCTCCTAGAGGTCTGCACAGGCCTCCTGCGTGGTCTCACTCCTCTACTCTTGGACCCTTGACCCCGTTTTATGCGCTGCAGCCAGAGTGACCTTAACAAAGTGTCAGTTGTGCCCCTCCACTGCTCAGGATGCTCTGGGTAGCCCCTGCTGTCGTGGAGATCCAGCTCCTCCTCCTCAGTATGGCCTGCTAGGGTCTTGGTGGCCTGGCCATCCCTGCCAACGCTCTCGTCTCTCTTGGTGGCCCCTTGTGTACTCTGCTGCTGCGGACATGTCCTCTGTTCATCCCTGGTCTTTGCATCAGTCTTTGGCATGTGCTATATCCCTGCCTGGGACCTTTTTTCTGCCTCTCAACGCCAGCTGCCAGCTCACTTCTGCCTCTGAAACCCCTTCCCAGGCCCGTTGCGTGGGGCCGGCCCCACTGCCCTCTCGCAGAGCTGCCGTGAACGTGCCGCAGCTGCTCTGAGAGGGGCTCTCTGCTTATTGCAGTCGTCCCCCAGCTCTCAGCTCGGTTCCTGCCCCGTGGCAGGTGCTCAGGAGTTCTATTGGAATGAGTAAGGAATGACTGGTCTTCGTTAGCTGTAAGGAAGGGGAAGGCTCAGAGAGGGTATCCAGATTTCCCAAGAAGGGTTTGGCCCCAGGAAAGGTGGGCGTTTGGAGAGCAGACCTGTTTGGGGCTGGGGGAGGGTGCTGAGGTGGGGGTATTTTAAATGCGATGGGCCTGGAGCCACATGCCGCTGTCCTGGAGCATCTAGGGGTTGTAGCGTCAGGGTCTGGTGACGGAAGCCCCTGAAGTGGAAGAGCCCGTAGACAGTGGACTTCGGAGGGTGGGGCCCAGAGCTTCAGAGAGAGCCTGGGGAACCTGCAATTAGGGGACAGTGAGGCCAGCAAACTGCGGCCTGGTGGCCTGAAGCAGCCTGGTTTATGAATATAAATTTGTTTGCACACAGCCACGCCCATTCACTTACTTGTCTCTGGCTGCCTTCCAGCTACAGCAGCCGGAGAGAGCCGTGGAGTCAGAGACCAAACGGCCCGCAAAGCCTAAAATGCTTACTCTCTGGGCCTTTACGAAAAGCGTTTGCCAACCGTGAGTGGTAGGCTTACCCCCTCTTTCAGGACCTCTGCCCCACAAGTTGCAGGCTCGGGATCCGAGGCACAGACACTGGTTTGGACACAGCACAGTGCCCAGCTGTCTGCACTGGTCTTTGGGAACAGACGAGGCCCAGACCACCGGATGGTCCCCATTTCTGCCCTCCCTTCAGCCTGCCACCCACGTGTCAAGGGAGGGAGGAGGGGTTGCCTCTGAGCCTCCTCTCCCCCTCTGACGCTCTGAGTTGGAGAATTCCTTTGTGTGCTGAGGACTCCAAGTTAGGTCTGTTCCCTGCTCTGGTGGGAGGGGCCCCTGGGAGAGGAGGGGCAGCTGTGTCCGGAAGGCAGCAGAAGTCTCATCAGCAGTAACTGGTTGGAGCTGCAGAGGGGAACACGAGGGACGCATTACGCAAGCCCAGTGAATAGAAGCTTACTGTTAAATCCCATGCTGTTTGCTACAAAAGATAAAAGTTGTTAGTGTCTCCAAGTTAGACGTTCTCTTGGTGGGGAGGGGGATGGGATTGGCTGTCAGCTGACAGTGGTTGAAGCGGGGTTCGAGGTGCAACAGATCATACTGTTCCGCCCATTTTTATGTGTTTGAAATTGTCCATAACCGTTGATTAAAATAGCCCTACTCTCGCTTTGGAATGAGGGTGGTGGGCTGGGGTTCAGAGTTGGCCCAGGTCTCCCCCTCACTCCAGGTTTTCGTAGCCCGTGGCCTCAGGCACGTGGCCTGCCTTCACCAAGCCTGGCTCCTCTTCTGGCGATGACCCCCATGCACCCTCGAGTTGGGAGGATGAACTGACTCCGTAAAGTGGCAGGTTTGGCTCAGTGACCAGGGAGAAACAGGCGCTCAGTAAGTACTGAGATCTGCCGATCTCAGTCTGGAAGGCAAGGTTGGGCGTTAGAATAGTAATGTTTTATATTGCACAAGACGGTAATTTTCACAGCACTTTGACAGGTTCATAATATATCGGGAAACGGGGCCTTTATTAATTGTCACTTGAGAAGCGAATAAACAAGTTCAGAGGTGAAAACCGCAAGTTTGACGGATCCGGAGCGAGGGTTTGGGTTGCTGTGTCTTCGGACTCAGTAGTGGGGAAAGAGCCTGTTTGCAAAGGAGGAATGTGCCCGAGGTCCTCTGCTAAGGGCTGTAATTTTGTGTGTGTTTGCGTGTGCACCTGCGTGCGGGCATTAACTTCATCAGAATTTGTGTTTTCCTTGGAGGCCCGGGGTGCAGTAGAAAGAATGCAACCTTGGGTTCCGCTTCTGCCAGCTAGTCATTCAGATCCCCCGTGGATGTGGTTTCTCCTTGCCCACCTGAATTTGAAATGCCATCGTGAGTAAAGTAATGGAAACGACCGGTGGGATTTCAGAACCCTGGTACCCACACCTTCGTTCTTCAAGTGTCACATGAGAAACGAATTAGCATCCTTTCGGGGGCTTCTCTGTGGCACTGAGGCAGCTCCATCCAGCATCCTCCTGATGGAAGCAGCCGAGCATTTATTTTACCAGCCGGTTCCTGAGTGCAGGCAGGTAAAAGTGGTTTCCTCTCTGTGCATAAACTGAATGAAGCCCGCAAGAACGGAAGACCCTTGTTGAGTTCCCCCAGCCCAGATGCGCCCACGAGGGGCAGACTCTCCGTACCCATGCTGATTCCAGCCCACCGTGTTTTTAATGCTCCCTCACCTTCACGCAGGTCAGGTGTGGGTGTCTGGGGCCGGTGCCCGGTATTAGAAGTGAGCACACTGACTGGGGAGAGTCCCATGGGTCTCAGGGACCTAGGCCTCATCCTCAGGGCCTCGTCTTGCCGCCCCTTGTCAAGCTAGCTTAGGTAGGGCTGTACCCAATGCAGGAAAAAGGAAAAGGCCTTACTAAAAATATTATCACCTAGTCTTTCTGTCTTGTCTTGAAGGTGCTTGACATCCTCCAGCACATTCAGACCCTGGACCCCGGGCAGCACGGGGCCGTGGGTTACTTGGTGCAGCACACCCTAGAGCACATTGAGCGCAAGAAGGAGGAGGTGGGTGTGGAGGTGAAGCTCCGCTCCCACGAGAAGCACAGGGATGTCTGCTACTCCATTGGGCTCATTATGAAACACAAGAGGTGAGTGCCCCATGGCGTCCGCCCACGCGTGGCTGCGGAGGCCGTGACGTGCTGGAAGGGGACCTGGCTGCACGCAGCCACCACCTCAGTCCCGCTCAGGAAAGCCGGCACGCTGAACCGCATCTTCAGCCTTTCTTTGCTTTGAGAAGGGACTTGCTCTCCTGGCCGCGGGGCGCGGGGGGGCCTCTGATGCTTCCGTGACCTTCAGGTGTCTGACGGGAAGACAGAAGCGGCCACACAGGGAGCTGTCCTCTGCTGTCTTCCTGTCTCCGTTGTTCTTCATCTCTTCTCGTCTCGCTCTCCCTGAATTTAAGCTGTGGGTCGCAGGGTACACTTGTGGCCCAGAATTAAACTGTGTCCAAAGGGATGGCCGCGTTGATGTCCCGCCAGCCGGCTGGGAGCTGAGAGTCCCTCCTCTTGCCAGCGTGTGCTGTCGCCAGGCCTCCGA
>PVKM010036264.1:0-14845 GCA_004027735.1 Carollia perspicillata
TTATTTCCTTCCTTCTACTTGCTGTGGGCTGTCTTTGTTGTTGTTGCTCCAGTTCTTGTAGATATAGGGTTAGGTTGTTCATTTGAAAAATTTCTCTGTTTTTTAGGTAGACTTGTATCTCTATGGACTTTCCTCTCAGTGGTGCCTTCACAGTGTCCCATAACTTGTGTAACATTTTGAGTCCATTTTCATTGTTTCCAGGAACTTTTTGATTTCATTTTTAATGCTTTCAGATCTCATTCTGAGCTATTCATTGTTTAATAGAATGTTGTTCAATCTCCATGAATTTGAGTGTTTTTGAATTTTTTCCCTGAGGTTGGTGTCTAATTTCAATCCCTTGTGGTTGGAGAAAATGCTGGATATGATTTTAATTTTCTTGAATTTGTTGAGTCTTGTTTTGTGTCCCATCATGTGGTCTGTCTTTGAAAATGTTCCATGTGCATTTAAAAAGAATGTGCATTTTGCTTCTTTGGGATGAAAGTTTCTCTCTATATATCAGTTAAGTCTGTTTGATCCTGGGCATTGTTAGATGTCACAATATCTTTGTTGATATTTTGTTTGGAATATCTATTCATTCTTCACAGTGAGGTGTTAAAATCCCCTCCTATAATTGTGTTGCTGTCAATATTTTTCTTGAAATTCTCCAAGATTTTCCTATTTATTTTGGTACTCCTTTGTTGGGTACATGTATGTTTATAATGTTTATGTCTCTTGATGGATTCTTCCCTTGAATATTGTGAAGTGTCCTTCTGGGTATTTTTTATGGCCCATATTTTGAAGTCTACTTTATCTGTTATGAGTATTATTACCTTTCCTTTTTTTCCCTTGTGCATTTGCTTGGGATATTTTTTTTTCTAGTCCTTCATTTTTTTTTTTTTTTTTGTCTGTGTAGGTCTATTGTTCTGAGGTGGGTCTCTTGTAGGCAGCATATATATGAGTCATGTTTTCTTATCCATTCAGCCACTCTATGTCTTTTGATTGGAGCATTTCATCCTTAAATATTTAAGGTTATTAATGATTGGTATTTATTAATGTCTCCCCTTTGTACCTGTGTTCCTCTCTTTCTCACTATTTTCCTTCCTCTTCTTATAGTAGTCTCTTTAGAATATCTTGTATTGATTGTTAGGTGGAGATATATTCTGTCAGCCTTCTTTGGTCTGGGAAACCCATTATTTTGCTGGGTAGAGTACTTGGTTGCAGGCTTTTGGTTTTCATTACCTGGAATATATTTTGCCATTTTTCCTGGTTTGGAGTGTTTCTGTTGAGAAATCAGCCCCTAGCCTTATTGAAGCACCTTTCTATGTTACTTTTTATTTGTCCCTTGCTTCTTTTAAGATTCTCTCTTTATCTTTAAAACTTGGCATTTTAATTATTATATGTCTTAGAGAAGGCCTCTTTGGGTTCATCTTGATTGGAACTCTCTGTGCCTCCTGCACCTCTGTATTTTTTTTCCCTCTCCATGTTTAGGAAGATTTCTGTCATTATTTTTTCAAACAGGTGTTTCTATCCTTTGTTATTTTTCTTCTTCTTCTGGTATTCCTATGATTTGAATGTTGTTGCATTTCATGTTATCTTGGAGTTCCCTTAAGCTATTTTCCTATTTTTTTAGTCTTTTTTCATGCATCTGCTGTACTT
The DNA here is from genome assembly GCA_004027735.1 of Carollia perspicillata. Lineage (NCBI taxonomy): Eukaryota > Metazoa > Chordata > Mammalia > Chiroptera > Phyllostomidae > Carollia > Carollia perspicillata. Next base: position 1,636 of record PVKM010036264.1, read on the forward strand.
AGGTTTTTCTTTCCACCTTGTCTTCCAGCTCACTAATTTGGTCCTCTGATTCACCCAAACTTCTTATAATTCCTTCTACAGTGTTTGTTATTTTGGAAATTGTGTTTTTCATTTCTTCCTTGTTTTTGTTTATAGTTTCTCTTTCCTTTTTCATGCTGCTGTAGTTCTCACTCAGTTCCTTAATACAAAAGTAGCTATCTGCAGGTTCCTTGAGCATCCTTATAACCCTTATTTTGAATTCTATATCTGATAGCTTACCTCCACTTCATTTAGTTTTTTATTGGGGAGTCTTGCATTCCTTTTGATTGTAGATTTTTTTTATCTCTCTTCACTTTAGGTGACTCTTTTTGGTTGTTTCTGCATTTCCTGATGTTCTGTTTGGTAGCTGTCTTTGTAGGGTGAACTTCTATTGTAGGAATGCTATGTGATTCAGTGATGTGATCTCTTTGATCTTGTCTGGATGCTCTAGGGTAGCCCTGTCTTCTGTTTGTGTGGGATCTCTTGTTTTACCTGGGTTTTTACCTGTTGGTGGTTCCTTTGTTGGTGAGTTCTCTCCTCCAGAGGGTATACCGATGTTCACATTTCATACCTGTGTGTGTGGGGGGGTGCTCTGCACACAGGGCGCCCCCATCTGCCACAGATGAGAATAATTCTACCAAGATATGATCTGCTTGGGGAGGAAAGGTGCTTTGAGAAGGGCCAGGAGCTTTTTTCTCAATGGGCTTTTATTGGGTTTAATTTGCATGGGAATATAGGCCATATATGTAAAGCTCATCAATCATTATCAGGCAGTAATGATCAAACAACAGATAACATTCAAAGAATTATGAGGGCTTATTTTGAGTCAGGGTCAGATAGCTAAAGGGCCATAAAACTTTGGCCAAACAAACTTATTGCATGCTTGGATCCTTATCATTGAAATTGAGGGTATTAGCAAAGTAGGTTTCAAAGGATTGTGGCATTCTTTCTTAGGCCTGAAGGTCCCAGGGAACTGGCCTTTCCAACAGAGGGCCACACCCACCTGTCATTGTTTCAGGCTTAAATCAGGCAGCTAAGAGACTAGGAGACTTCTCACAGACAGAATGAGAATAAAAACTCAGGATATGTCAAAGCTGAGGGACAAGGGTCCCTCACCCTCTTTTTCTAGAGCCCCCAAAGTCCTTCCCTAAGAGTCCTTCTATTACCATGCCTGTCTTAGCTCATCCCTCCTTTGAGGAATCTTACGTCATTGGCTAACTGGTCATCTGCCCGGGGCCAAGCAGGGTGAAGTGAAAGGGGGCAGAGGAGGTACCCCTACAAGAAAGTTAAGCTTTGTCTCCTTAATGGCTTATGGTCCCAAGGCCTTTTTACTCAGCCTTAGCCACAGGGGATTACAGATTTTGAAACCAGGCAGAGTGGTTCCCAACACCCACATCATCTTATATGTTATCAGTGTGAGGGGGAAGGCAAAATAGATTAAGACAATTGGAAAGTATTCTGTGGGATTTAAAATACCAACAAGTAAAGAGGAGATAGAAGATCATTTTGATAAGTATAGCATTAATTATAATATTTCACTGAAGTAGCCATCCATTATAAAAGGTGAAAAAGAGATAAGTGTCCTGTTAGAGAGGAGAGGACTGTGAGCTGAAAAATAGAAAACAGAGTGCTTTGGGGAGGTCAGATGATGAGATATAGTGAGAGTCAAAGATAGAAAGTAGGGGTAGTGTGTGAGAGAATAGAGTTAATCACAATAGCGATAGAGCTCCAGAAGATAGTGAAATGTGCAAAGATCAGGGAGGGGTGCTGTGTAGTATTTACAGTTATATGGAATAATAATTGTTTACAAAATACTGGAACAACAATAATATGATAAGAAATATATGACCTGAATAACAAGAATAGGAAGTCCACAACCAAGAGTAGTGTGATACTGGAGCACGAATAAAGTGAAGGAAGGAAAATTAAAATGCAATATGAAAGACAGAACAAGGAAAACCAGTTAAACAATGCAATTAAACAAACAAATAAAACAGAGACATCTAAGCAGAAATAAGAGAAATAAAAAGTGACAGAGCTGTTGATTTGGCTCTCCTCCAAGGATCCTGCAGTAGGCACTGGGCTTTGGGCTGCAGCAGCCTTGATCCCCACACTGGTCTCAGGGAGCTTCCCATCCCAGTGCAATTTCCTTACCATCTGATTTTCAGTGTCCTGTATAATGTTGGCCTCCAAACTCCATATGAGCTGGGATTACATTGGCTGTTCCCGCTGTTCTTCAAAAGATCGGCTAACTGTTCCACTCATGCACAGGCGGGAGTGGATTCTCCTCCCACCTACCTCGCTGCCATCTTCCACCCTCCCCACATTTCAATTCCCCCCCTTCACTTCCATAGTTGCTGATGTTTTGTCTGTCCTCCCCATACACTCATAATATTCATACACGGGCATAGGTAGAATATCTGATCTCCCCAGATGTGTAAAAAATTACAAAGAGCACTTTGCATTGGCATCTTTACACTGAGGTCATTTCCGTGTTGGAATATTAAATACATGAAAAATATCATCAAATAGTCTATAATGTAATTTATCCTTAATTTACCATTAAGAATTCCTGGAAGTTTTACTATGTGTCAGGCCCTGGTGCCAAGCACTTTACAAGTGTAATCTAGTTTAATTAACAGTATACCGTTGATTATAAATTGATAATATACAAATGTATAGCTTAATCATGGTTTGTATGTAGTAGAGGTAATTTATTTAGCCCTTCCTTGGAATTTCCATTAGAAGCAAGGTTATTACTTTCTTATCTCCCTCTTGAATTAACATAAGTGCTCAGGACATTGGTGTATACTTCCTCCCCAGACCCATATCATTCAGGATCTGCCTGGCAACCGTGAGCAAAATAGCCATGAGATTCTGTCCCAGCCAGATGTTTCAGGCCACACTCAGAGGCAGACAAATATGTGTCCAAGGGAGCAGTCACCACATGTACTGATGATATTGTTCTCTTTACAGAGCAAAATAATTTCCTTGAGCACTTAAGGAAATGCCTGAGCTATTCTTTGTTTGGGGGTAGGAAATTGGGGCCCTCTCTTAAAAAAGCAAATAGCCCAGGCTCCGTGGCTGAGTTGGTTAGAGTGTTGTCCCATGTAAAAAGTATAAATGAATTCCCTAATGCAACCAGTAACTGTCCTCAAGCTTGGAACACTTAAGTTCCCACTTAGTGAACAATTCTTGTAATAAAATAAAAGTTCAATTTCCTAACTCCCAGTGTTCATCAAATAAAAGAAGTTTAAAGAAAAAACCCGAAGAATTTCTGATCTGGGATTTTTACCTTGAAGCATAATGATCCACTGCTGTGACATGGCTTGCTCTGAAGGAAGGAGAATCACTTCTGGCCAGCTGTTGCACTGTGGCATTTTGGGTGTCTCTGATAGGAGAAAATGCTTCCTTCCTTCAGGCAGAAAAGAATTTGGAATTTGAGGATATATTGAGGAAAAGGTCAAGACTGACTGGAAAGGGGATGTGAAACAGCTGGTAAATTCTGTTTTGCTTTTATGAATCATTGGCTATTCTGTATTCTAGAGACCACTTATACAAATCTCTAAAATTTATGAAAAAGTATTGGTCTTTGTTATTCAAAAATTCAGGTTATAAGATATGTATTGGTGAATTCAAAAGTTTATAATGGTGCTAATTTTCAACTTTCTCAGATAAAGTAAAATAGTGAGTCACTTTGTTACTGCATAAACCTAGTTAGCTGCACAGTATCAAGATTTCAATGAAGCTGTGATACTTTGACTTTCTCATATTTAGAAACATTTATCAATTAACAATAACAGCAACTTTTTTCTTTGGGGAAATGGCTACCAACTGAAGGTGAACTTGAGTAAAAGTTGAAAGGTGGGGATTTGTGGGTTGAGGCAATACAGGGGACACATATATTTCTGGATGTGACTGAGAAGAAGACGTCAACCTCTATTCGTCAGCTTGAGCATTTGTGATGGTCTCATTATGTATTTGCTTCTCAATGCCAGGACATAAATGTTATTAAATGTGTGTGCAGTAGATAGTTTCATTTTAGTGTAAATAAAAACAAGTTTGTAGGATAATTATGGTTTGGGATGAGGCAAAGTGAATAAGAATGACTTAGCCTACAACGATTCTCATCTTCTAAACCCTGGTCAAACCTGATACTGGTGTCTTTATACAACTCTGATATTTTGTATTTTCTAGAAGTAAAATAAGGGTGACAATTAAAAGGAAAATGATAAGGAAGAATCAGTACAGTAAGTCAATGATGCATTTATAGATGAAGGAAGAAGGACACATTACTGCAAATAATAGAGGATGGAATTTCAGAAGTTCTCTTCTTTATAAAAGCAGTGAGAAAGTTGGCAAACATTGAAACAACTTTTCCAGAACTTTCGAAATTAACAAAGTCTTACAGAAATCTCAGGAGTACTTATTCAGGAAAAACAGATTAATCTTCATACAAAGAGTGAGCTTTGTCAGATTTTTAATTTGCTCTAGTTGGATCTTCCTCCCTGCAGCTCCAAACAATGGCATTGAAAACCAACAGACTTGGTGAAAACCAGTGGGCTTGCAACTGCTGGAGGGGGCAGAATGTGGTTGGAGCTTCTTCAAAGTGACATTCTCAGAGAATTATTATTATTTGACCTATTTGGTGGTTTCCAGGATGAACCTACTTGCAAAAATGTCATTATTCAACCTGAGTTACAACTTATCCAGTAAAGCAAAACTTATTGAAGAAAGCCTTTATCCTGGGGATATTTGTTTAAAATATGTAGAGGCAAATATGTTCAAATTTGTGGCTGCCTAAAACAACTGACAAGAGTAGGGAAAAAATAGGCTAACTAAAAAACTTAAAAAGCAAAAGGCTGGGAAGTCCATAAAGGCTTTGAAAAGCTTCAACACATTTCTGAGAATTTAGAAAACCATGCACACATGTAGGGCTTTACCCATGCTCAGGGCTGTGTGCATGCTCAAGAAATACCTGAGATGCATAACTTAGGTTCTCACCTCTAGCTGATATTGAGGCTCTATGTAAGCATGAAGTAAATAGTAATGTAAAGTTGTTAACTGGCTGGATAAGTGTTATGATGTGCCCCAACATGCACACACAGCCTCTCAGAAAAGACTGAGACACTTATTGATTTCAAGTGCTTAAATAAATTTTTGTTTAGTAATTAGCAACCATAAACTAACTGAGCAGGTATTTCATTGGCCAACAAGACAAGGTATACAGATTTTACAGAATTAGTTCCAAAAAGTTACTAAACAAACAAACAAACAACAATTACCAATTACAACAAACCCTGGGATGGAGAGAATATCTTTTTTTCAGATTCCACATTATAATATTTAAATGTCCACTTTTCAACAAAAATTAGGATACATGAAAAGAAATAAGAATGTAGAACACATGAAAAAAAGCATTTAACAGAAACCATCCCTGAGTAAGACTAAATGTTAAACAAAGTAGATGAGACTTTAATCAGCTGTTTTAAAATATTCAAAATATTAAGGAAACTGTGTTTACAAAAATAAAGGAAATATGAGAATAATTTCTCACCTAATAGTGATTCCCAATAAAGATATAGAAATTATGAAAAAGAACAATGTAGAAATTCTGGAGTCAAAAAGCACAATAACTAAAATTTTTAAAAAATCAGAAGGGCTCAATATCAGATTTGAGTGGGTAGAAGAACCATTGAACTTGATAATAGGTCAATTGAGATTATGCAATCTGAGGCACAGAAAGAAAAAGAAAGAAAAATGAACAGAGCCTCAGAGACCTGTGAGACACTTAAGTACATTAACATACACACAATAAAAATCCAAACACAGAGAGGAGAGCAAAAGAAGTAGAAGTAATATTTAAAGAAACAATGACTGAAACATACCAAATTTGGGGAAAAACATTTATCTACAAATCTAAGAAGCTCAATGAGCTCTAAGATCAGCTCTAAGACATTCAACCTTGACAAAACATAATCGAAATGTTGAAAAGCAAAAACAAAGAGGAAATCTTGAAAGTGGCAAGAGAAAAGTGACATCATTTACAAGGGATTATAAATAAAATTAACAACTGATTTCTTATTGTATATCATAGAAGCCAGAGACAGTAAGATGGTTTATTCAATGTGTTCAAAGAAAAAGTGTGTGAACCAGTAAATTCATCAAAGCTATCTTTCAAGGAAAAAAAAAAACAAACAGAAATTAAGACACTCTTATATAAAGAAAAACAGAAAATGCTATCTATGAAAATGAACTGAGAATGGATTAAAGATCTAAATGTAAGATCTAAAAACTATAAAACCCTTAGAAGATACAAATCTAAGGCATCCTGACCTTGTATTGGGCAATATTTTCTTAGACATGACACCTAAAGCACCAGCAACCATAGAAAAAAGATCAAATTGCTCCTCAAGGAAGTTAAAGGTAACCCCAGAATGGAAGAAAATATTTGCACACACACAAGATAATATATCCTCTTCTGATATATGATGAGTTCATTAATGTGTATGGTATGAAGTGTTTTGCATGTGGATATTCAGTTTTTCCAGTACAATTTGCTGAAAAGACTATTATTTTCTAATTGAATTATCTTGGTACCCTTGTGGAAAATCAATTGACACACGTATGGGTTCATTTCTGAATTCCCAGTTCTATCCCATTGATCTATATGTGTATTCTGTGCAATTACAACATTGTCTTGATTACATAGCTTTATGGTAAGTTTTGAAATTGATATTAGGAGACATTTAAAATGTTTATTTGAGGGAAGTGATTGTCAGTTTAACAAGAAGCTCCCATGAAGACACATGACAATCTTTTGTTCAATCTACCAACTGAGGAATATCCCAAATGATATTTTGAAAATTGGATCCCTGTCAAGACATAAAGCTGAGAATTATTGTTTGTGTGATAGGACAAAGAAAAATCATGTGGGCATTGAACATTTTGGAAACTTGAGGCATGCAAGCACAACTGCAGTATTTTTTGCTTTAGCTATTTTTTAACTCCTTTCTCTGTTTTTTCTGTTAATTGATTCACCTAAATACCTAATTGTTTTAAGTAGCATCTCTATATTAAGTATATCATAAGTGTTATATATGAAATCATGGGCTGTAACACATACTAAAATAAGACATAATTATTAAAAATAAAGATTGCTCAACACCTAAAAAAATTTAGGAGCTATAAGGCACATGCAAAAGGTACCCTATTTTGGGAGATACTGCTGTTTGGAGAGAACCTTATATAAGGAGTTATTTGACCAGAATTCTAATTTCCATTATATTGATTTTGTGGTTTTTGGTGAGCAAGGCAAATTCAGTGGCCTTATCTGAAAACTGTGACCAAATAGGTTATCCTGTGTTAGTTATTTATTGAAGTGCTCTTGGAAGCAATGATCTTGGGATGGCCTACCAGACACTACCTACTGTTGTGGGTTGGATTGTGTCCCCTCCAAAAATGATTCAAAGTCATAATCTCAGTTACCTATGAATGTGATCTTATTTAGACATAGGGTCTCTTCATATGTAATCAAGTTAACATGAGGTCCTAATGCATAAGTGTGGGCCCAAAATCCTATGAATGATGTCCCTATAAGATGAAGGGAATTTGAATATATGAGCACCCTGGGAGAGTTCCAGGTGACCACAGAGGCAGAGATTGGAATGATGAGTCTGTAAATCAAGGAACCCTGAGAATTGCTGTTAACTGTAAGAACATAAGAGAGGCAAGGAAGGGTTCTTTCCTAGAGCCCTCAGAGGAAGACTGGCCCATGGGACACCTCAATTTCACACTTTTAGCTTCCAGACTGATGAAGGATAAAATTTTGTTTTTTATGCCATCCAATTTGTAGTAATTTATTACAGAGCCCTAGGGAAATAATACACCTAACTTTTCTTTTCTACGTAAATCAGATGATAGCAGAGATCTCTCATTTTGTTCACTGCTAATACTCAGATCCTAGTTTTTCACATTTAGTAAATACTCAATTCATATTTTCTTAATTTTTTTTTATTTTAATTGTTATTCAAGTACAGTTTCTGTCTTTTACTCCCGTCTCAGTCCACACCCCCCAGTGCTCCCACCTCCCTCCCATTTCCACTCTGCTTAGTTTTTGTGCATGTGTCCTTTATACTTGTTCCTATAATCCCTTCCCTTTTTCCTCTGAAATTCCCTCCCCTCTCCCCTCTGGTTAGTGTCATCCCATTTTCTATTTCAATGTCTTTGGTTATATTTTGTTTGCTTGTTTGTTTTGTTGCTTAGGTTCCTGTTAAAGGTGAGATCATATGGTATTTGTCTTTTACCGCCTGGCTTATTTCACTTAGCATAATGCTTTCCAGTTCCATCCATGCTGTTGCATAGGGTAGGAGCTCATTCTTTCTTTTTGCCACATAGAATTCCATTGTGTATATGTACCATAGAATCAATAAGTCCTCTTAACAATCCTGAAATTTATACATTCATTGTATTATTGAATAAACTAGGCCTAGCGGAGCTTGAGAAACATGCACAGGGGTTACACAGCTAGTAGGTAGTGAGCCAAGATTCAATCCTAGGTCCATCTAATTCCAAAATCTCTGAGATACAAAATACGGAGCTGAAATCAAATGATTTCTTAAAGTCCCTTGAAGCAGAGAGCCATGGTTCTATGATAATATACAAACCTTTTAGAGGTCATTGCTAAATATAGAGCCATTGATTATAAAAATATTTATTAAGGTTTTTGCAAAATTGAGGCTCTAGAGATAAAACTATTAACAACTAGTTTTTATTTTTTATTCAATAAATATGTAGTGAGGATTTATTATGTACCAGAACCCAAATGTATTTTATTTATTTTTAAGGTTTATTTTTTTATTCTCATTTAAGAGAGAAGGGAAGAAGGAGAGAGACAGAGAAACATCGATGTGAGATAGAAACATTGATGAGTTTCATACATGCCTGGACTGCAGACTCAACTCACAATCTAGGCATATGCCCTGGCCAGGAATCCTTCCATATATGGGATGGCACTCCAAACAACTGATCCACACTGATGGAGAACTTCATAAGACTTTTCACAGTAGCTGAAATTATCATTTCTATTTTACACATGAAGATTATAAAATGAAGTGAAGTCATACAAATTGCTGATATTCACAGCTATAACATAGTCAAACCTAGATTCAATCCAGACTTTGAAATGACAAATCTTTATTATTTGAAATGCTTGTATCCTCTCCTTGCATGTTCCACCCTTTTGACAAGTCCAAGTTCAGCATCTTGTAACCCAGGTGCCTTCCTTTCATGGTGTACAATTTATGGTATATTCCTCGTGTGTACCACGACCCTGCACTTCTCTAAGGCAGATATCTTCTTGACCTCTACAGCCATACTCTTAGCTTCCCATGCTTATACACAGCAGATAAGCAGTCAATGTGGCCTGAGTTGGTGATATAAATGGTGGAAAAGAAGGTGCTTCATGGATACCTGAGACACATTTTCCAGATTTTCCAGGATGACCACATTCTGAACGTGTTCAAACTACCATGTTGCCTCTGACCTTCTCAAAGTTTTTAATCACTTGCATTAGAATCTCTAGTGGTGCTTTTCCTGCCTGGCCTTATTGAATCAGAATATCTCAGGGTGGGATCTCCCCAAATTCAGCATATGTTGTTCCAAATGTCTTCACATCATTGGAGAAAATCTCTTTGTTTCAGGTGTTAGCTTAGAAGTCTCAGTTGCTATGAATAATTCTTTTTACCTGAGGCTAAAGGTGAAATGCCTCTCCTTTGTGATATCATTGAGTGCATTGGTATTCAGCAATTTGCAATATAATTGCATCTTTACTTGTAATTCTCCCTTTGGGCTCCTTGGGGCCAGTTTCTACAGGTGTCAATCACAGTCCCTGGCATATGGCAGGTGGTCAATAATAAAATAGACAAATTTAGCACAGAGATCACATTTTGCATACCCCCACCCTGTTCCCAGCCATTTTCGCAGTTGCAGGATTCAAGTTATGATTACTAGTCATGGGAAAGCAGACAGGAACCACAAAAGTTGATGGAATTGTTTGTCTTATGCATCTAATTTAAGAAGGACACAAATGTGGTAAATTTAGGTGTTAATGAGACAATAGCTCTCGCCTCCTAAATAGTTCCTGGGCAAGCTTGGCATGGCTCCCGTGAAAATTCATGATGAAACCAGTAATGACAAACACATAATTTTGCAAATCACAGTATTTCAAACAAAACACACCCCTTTGGCAAGCCAAACTAACTACAAATTAGGGGAGCCACCATCCTTTTCTTTTAAAATCTAGAATGTTTTCATTTCCTGAATGTAACAGGTGCTCCATTCATTATGCAAACACTTAATCAATGTTTATATGCTGTAGCTAGTAGCCATTATACTTATGTATGTGGCAAAGAAAAAAAAATCCACTTGGGATTCCTTTCCTTTGTAGTCTGCATATTCACACAAACCTGTCTGTAGAGAGGAGAGGAAAATCCACTTTATTCAAGTAACCAATGAGCTGGTGGTTTTAAAAAGATTCTTGAATCACTACAGAAAATATTCTTAGGTTTGGTCTTGAGTTTGTTTCTAACTAGCCAGGTAGCCTTAGATAAGACACTTAACTTCTCTTAAGTTTTTTTTAATTCTTGAAAGAGGAGACAAATTCCAGTCTTTTTGTTAGCTCATTGTTTTATTCTGAGGATTTAATAAGACAATGTGCTAATGAGAGTTTATCTTGTATATAATAAGCAGTCATATAACAAATATGAAGAATAAATAAGCAAATAAATGAATGCATATGAAAGATCTTTAGAGGTACTTGCCAAAATATTAGAAATTTCCAAAGAAAATTATTCCTGAGAGATTCAGGCTTCTTCCTACTCAGCCAGGATAAGTCTATTTCACTATCTGAGAATTAATTGTGCTATATAGAGTAGGACATGATTGAACCACAGATGGATAAATTTTAGTAGAAAGGGAAACAGTAAAGATTTACTAAAGGAAGGAATGATTGGAGCCCAAGTGGGATGTTTCAGGGTGAGGCCATGAATTGTCAAACCTTGGGACCCATGGTAACTAAAAATGGTGGTTGGTGGGGGAGAGCAGAGAGGAACCTCATCTGAAGAGCCAGCTTCTTGTGCTCCTGAAAGTTTCCTAACTATATAGAGAGTTCTATACATTAGGCATGAGGTCATAAGCAGTTGTGTGGTAATGTTTAACAATTAATTCTCTAGGAAAAAAAAAGCCTCAATGAAGCATTAACTGATTTCCATGGTGGCTGATTTCAAGCCACCAATGTTTTAACAACAGGTTCATAAAACTTCTGAAATTTAATGATCAGCTCTCATGAGCCAGTGTAACCAACTCCAGAGAGACATGGGATAAGTTAACTATGAATCTGTAAAAACTTATTATAGAAGATTTCAAAGAATGGAGAGAATTACCTAACAGACCCCCATGTTCCCATCACCTAGCTTTAGTAATTATCAAGTGAGGCAAAATTTTGTTTCATCTATACTTCACCTATTCCTTCCATCCCTGGATGGGTTACTTTGAAGCATGTGCTTCAACATATGTCTCTAAAACATAAGGACTCTTTAAAAATAAACCACAATACAAACAATTCTAACATTAATTCCTTAACACTGTGAACTATTCACTCAGTGTTGAAACATACTTGATTGCATATGAAGGGAAGGGTGTAGAGCTGGTCTATTCAAATAGGGATCTAAACGAGACCTACACATTGTATTTAGTTGATAATTCTCTTGTTTATTTTAACCTACAGGTTCCCTCTTCCTTTCCTCATCCCTTTATTTTTCTTTGCAATTTATGTGTTGGGAGAATTAGTCCACTTGACACTGGAAAGTCTGAACTTTGCTGATTGTACTTCCATGGCATTCCTAATGTGTTCTCCTGTCCCTTATTTTTGTCTATAGAACAGTAACTGGATCTAAAAGCTATGTACTTTATGTCCTCTGTGTGTGTTTATACACATACATGCATAAGGGTCTTTCACAGGAAGGTTATAACTTTTCCAATGCCTCATATTAGGGAACACATTGTGTCCAGTTGTCTCTCAGTGATATTAAGATTGATCAGTGTGTTTTTGTTGTTGTTGTTGTTTTAAAGCTTTTATTTTTAATTCTTATTTTTTAATATATTTTATTGATTATGCCATTACAGTTGTCCCATTCCCCCCCTTCATTCCCCTCCACCCTGCACAACCCCTCCCACCCACACTCCCTGACTTCAGTTCATGTCCATGTGTCATGAGTTCTTTAGCTTCTACCTTTCCCACACTACTCTTGCCCTCTCCCTGTCTATTTTCTCCCCACCTTCTATACTACTTATTTTCTGTACCTTCTGCCCCCTCCTCCTCCCACTCCCCTGTTGCTACCTTCCATGTGATCTCCATTTCTGTGGCTCCGCTCCTGATTTAGGTGCCCGCTTAGGCTGCTTTTGTTTTTGTTGTGGGTATTAATAACTGTGAGTTTGCTGTCCTTTCTCTGTTCCTGTTTTTTATCTTCTTTTTCTTAGATAAGTCCCTTTAACATTTCATGTAATAAGGGCTTGGTGATTATGAACTCCTTGAACCTGACCTTATCTGAGAAGTGCTTTATCTGCCTTTCCATTCCAAATGAAAGCTTTGCTGGATAGAGCAATCTTGGATGTAGGTCCTTGCCTTTCATGACTTGTAATACTTCTTTACAGCCCCTTCTTGCCTGTAAGGTCTCTTTTAAGAGATCAGCTGACAGTCTGATGGGAACTCCTTTGTAGGTAACTGTCCCCTTAGCTCTTGCTGCTGCTAGAATTCTCTCCTTCATTTTAATCTCGGCTAATGTAATTATGATGTGCCTTGGTCTGTTCCTCCTTGGGTCCACCTTCTTTGGGACTCTTTGTGCTTCCTGGACTTCCTGGAAGTGTATTTCCTTTGCCAGATTGGAGAAGTTCTCCTTTATTATTCATTCAAATAAGTTTTCCACTTGTTGCTTTTTCTCTTCCCCTTCTGGTATTCCTACAATTCGGATGTTGGAACATTTAAAGATGTCCTGGAGGTTCCTAAGCCTCTCCTCATTTTTTGGAATTCTTATTTCTTCATTCTTTTCTGTTTGGTTGTTTCTTTTTTCCTTCCAGTCCACTCCACTGATTTGAGTCCCAGTTTTCTTTCCATCACTATTGGTTCCATGTGCAT
>PVKM010036265.1:0-14942 GCA_004027735.1 Carollia perspicillata
TTTCCATTGAGAAGTCAGAAGCTAACCTTATTGGGGCTCCCTCGTATGTTACTTTCTTCTCCTCCCTTGCTGCCTTTAAGATTCTCTTTTTGTCTTGGAATTTTGCCATTTTAATTATGAGGTGTCTTGAAGAGGGCCTCTTTGGGTTCCTCTTGATTGGGACTCGGTGTTTCTTGTATTTGCGTGACATTTTCTTTCCTCAAATTAGGGAAGTTTTCTATCATTACCTTTTCAAATAGGTTTTCTATCCCTTTTTCTTCTTCTTCTCCTTCTGGTATCCTTATTATATGGATATTATTATGTTTCATATTGTCTTGCATTTCTCTTAATCTCTCTTCATTCTTTCTCAGCCTTTTTTCCTTTACATGCTCATTCTTGGTGTTTTTTTTCTACTTTGTCTTTTAATTTGCTGATCTGATCTTCTGCTTCATCCATCCTGTTTTTGATTGCTTCCACTGTGTTCTTTAGTTTAGTCATTGTATTCTTCATTTCCTCTTGGCCCTTGTTTATTTTTTCTATTTCCCTTTTCATGTTGGTATAGTTTGTGGTGAGCACCTCGTAGCTCTCCTGTAGTTTCTGGTAGTTAATTGTCATCTCACAGAACTTCCTGATAACCATCTTTGAATTCAATATCTGATAGCTGACTTGCTTCCATTTCATTTAGCACTGTTTCTGAGGCTTCCTCCTTTCCTTTTTGGGGGGGATTGGTTCTTTGTCTTCTCATTATTTGTGAGACTCTTCTTGATAGTTTCCTCTTCTTAAATAGATTTGTTCTGGTTTTCAGGGTTTATGGTGTTAACTGCTGTGGCTGCATGCCTTTGGGATTCAGTGGTGCAGTCTCCTTCGGGTATCCTGGTGTTCACCATTTCCACCTAATTATTTTTGTGCTCAGTTGGGATGTGAGGCAAAATGGTTTAAGACAGCAGGGGAGTATTCTATGATATTTTCAGTAGCAACCAGTATAAGAGATAGAAGATCTTTTGGCTATGTGTAGTGCTAACTGTGTTCCTCAACCCATTGGCCACTTTTAAGAAAGGATGGGAAGAAGATAAGACTCTTGTTGGGAAGGGAAGGGTTGTGAGTTGGATCTAGGAAGCAGTGAAGTTGTGGGAGGTCAGATGCTGGGGTAAGGTGAGAGCAAAGGGTAGTGTATAGGTGTAGCGTGTGAGAGAACAGTGTTAACCTCTCTAATAATAGACTTCAGGACACTGTGATGTGGGCTTGTATCGGGGGAGGGTGCTTTGAAGTATTTACACTTGTGTGGAACAGCAGTTATTTACAATAATATTAGAGCAACATTCATATGCCAGAATGTATGTGATCTGAATAACCTGAACAGGAGGTATAAGATTTTAACTAGTGTGCTGATGGAACACAATTCACAGGAAGCACAGTAATTTAGCAATACAATATTGAAGAGAGAACAGGGGAAACCTGTTAAATGGTACAATATACCCTGCCAAGCAAAGAAGACTGTATAGAAAGAATGGGAATACAAAAATACTAATGAGATCAAAGATGTGGGAATAATGAAAAAAGGAGAAAAAAATAATAATAATCCAAATATGCAGCAACTTGCAGTTTCCCTGCAATGGTCAAGTGAAATTTGTCTCACTGTCTCAGGTGTTGGGTTGCCCCCTGTTTGAGACCCCTTCAGGTCCTCTCACAGTTCCAAGTTTTTTCTCGCTTGTTGGTATTACCAAAAAAAGAAATAAAAAAATGGCAGGAGAATTAATAAAGGATAGATAAATTTCAAAAGAAAGTGTGCAGTACTAAATCAGGAAAGAAGGGAAGAGAGGGAAAGCAATTGGAGTAAAACAGTAGTGAAAATTTTAAAAATAATGAAAACAAAAAGATTATTTTAAAAAAAACAGCATAAAAAAAAAAACACAAAAAAACTCCGAACCTCTTGTTGGTTTCAAACTGGCCAAACTGGTTTTTCTGGTCTTGCTGGCTGCAGAAGGCGTCTGGTTTCTGGTTTTTCAGTGACCGCTACAGCTTTGTGGACTCTTATTTTCAGGCAGAACTCTATTGGTGTTGCTCCAACCCTGGTCTGTCGGGGATGGAGTGACCCAACTCTCTCCCAAGGATTTCGGCAGGCCCTCCGCTTTCAAGCAGTCTGTGGTAGACTGAGCACCTGCTCTGGGCGCTGGGCGCCAGTCACCGGGCACGGGTCACTGGTTGTCCTGGCCTGGGGCTACAAACTTGCCCTGTCCCTGCGCTGGTTCCTGGGGCCTTACTGTCCTGAAATATCCTTCTTACTGTCTGGTTTCTGGTTTTTCAGTGACTGCTGAAGTTTTGTGGACTCTTATTTTCAAATACCCTCAGTACTGTTGTCTGTCTGCTCTGTTCCTCCATGGATTAGCCAGTTTTTCCTCCTGTGTGTAGGGGGAAGTGAAATCCGCTCCCTCCTACTCCGTCGCCATCTTCTCTGTCCCTGAATGTTTCTTTTTCATGGTTTCCATGTTCTTATGTTGTTGAACTTCTGAGTTCAATAACTTTTCCCCTAAGTTTATTGAGCATTCTGATTACCAGTGTTTTGAATGCTGCATCTAGTAAATTTATTCTCTCCATTTTGTTTAGCTCTTTTTATTTTTTGTTTTGTTCTTTCATTTCAGGCATGTTTCTTTGTCTCCTCATTTTGGCAGCTTCCCTGTGTTTGTTTCTATGTATTAGGTAGAGCTGCTCTGATTCCCTGTCTTGGTAGCATGGACTAATGTAGTAGGTGTCCTATAAGGTCCATTGGCACAGCCTCCACTATTCCCAAGCTGGGTACTTGAGGCGCACCCACCTTGTCCGCTATGTACACCCTCCTCTAACAGTTGAGCCTTGATTGTTGTTGACAGGTCAATGGGAGGGATTTATCCAGGCTAATCAGCTGCGAGGACTGGGTGTGATCACTGGCCACCAACCTCTGACCGCTCTGGAGGACCTGTTGTGCAGTGGCCCATTCCACATAGCGGGGCTTTCTTTAGCAAGGTTCTGGTGCCCACTGAGTTTTCCCTTTGTGAATGTCACTTGTGGAGGTGGATGGATGGTGGTGCTCCAACATGGTCTGTAGCTGTCCACTGCATATGCAGGATCTGGGGCCTGATGAGAGAAACAGGCCAAGGTCAGCCACTGCCTGTACTCTATCTGGGGTAACCCAGCATAAGCTACAAGGTGATCTGCAGATGGCTATTACTTGTGCTGGGCTTAGAGGTGCCCAAGTGAGGCCAAGTTGTGAACTAAAGCCAGATGCTGCTAGTGCCTGACATAAGTCAGGCCACTTAACAAGAGGTATGGGGCTCACTGAGGCCAGATGCTGCGTGTTTGAGAGAAGTTAGGAAAATCTGAAGTATGAGCCACGATAACCCATTTGTATGGAAAAGCCACTGGAAACAACTTGGGAGGGGCAGAGCCTCAGGGAATCAATCACTAGGGTGGGGCAAATGGTGTGAGCCATGTTGATGAACTTTTTGATATGGTGCCCACCTGTTGGCTTTTAAAAAAATAATATATTTTATTGGTTATGCTATTACAGTTGTCCCATTTTCTCTCCATTTTCTCTCCCCTTTTATTCCCCTCCGTTCTATATACCCTCACCACCCAAATCCCCCCCCCCCCGCTTTAGTTCGTGTCTGTGGGTGGTACATATAAGTTCTTTGGCTTCTCCATTTCCTATACTATTCTTAACCTCCCCCTGTCTATTTTCTACCTACCATTTATGCTACTTATTTTCTGTACCTTTTCCTCCTCTCTCCCCCTCCCATTCCTCTGCTGATAACCCATCATGTGAACTCCATTTCTGTTATTCTATTCCAGTTCTAGTTGTTTGCTTAGTTTGTTTTTGTTTTTGTTTTAGGTGTGGTTGTTAACAACTGTGATTTTGTTGTCATTTTACTGTTGATATTTTTATCTTCTTTTTCATAGATAAGTCCCTTTAACATTTCATATAATAAGGGCTTGGTGATGATGAACTCCTTTAACTTGACCTTATTTGAGAAGCACTTTATCTGCCCTTCCATTCTAAATGAAAGCTTTGCTGGATAGACTAATCTTGGATGCAAGTCCTGGCTTTTTGCATGGAAGGCTCAGAAAAGGAATAATGGTCTCTGCTAGCACTTCTGTCTGGGAGAAAGCTGTCCCCCAGCTTTCTACTTGATGTGAGACACTTCAGTTCCTCCCTGTATGCCTCTGGTGCCTTTCAAGCTGCCCTGATGCTGGAACTCACAGGGAATGAGTCTGAGTAAATCTGTGTACAAGCCCTTTAAAAGGAACTCCCCGGGACTCCAGAAGTTTCTATCTTCCACACTGGTTTTTACTGCCAGAAGTTATGGGGAGGTATCTTTCTGGCACTAGAACCCTGGGGTGCCTGGTGTAGGGCTGGGGCCCCTCATTCCTGAGATATTCCTCCTGATTTGTATCCACCACTTGTGGGTGTGTAACTAGCCTGTTATTCATCTCCGCCCCTCCTACTCTATGTGATTTGCTCTCTAAAACCATAGTTATAGGACTTCTATTCAGCTCAATTTCTGGCAGTTCTGAATAATGGTTGTTCTGTACTTTAGGTGTAATTTTGATGTGATTGTGCAAGGAGCTGATGTGTTTACCTGTGCTGCCATCTTGACCAGACATCTGAGAAACATCTTATTAGAGAACATTTTTAGGTCTTTTGCAAAATTTCAGACTGAGTTATTTCAGTTGTTTAATATACCCAACATCCCTTACTAAGAGTCCATGTCACATTTCCTAAATTTTACCATTAGCAAAAAATCATTTTTTCCCATTCATAAGTAGTGAGAAACTTTTTAAAGTAATGTGGAACATACTCTAGATATTCTAGCCCTAATGGTTGCACATATACCTTTTTATCTGTCATTGTAGTGATGACTGAGTGGGGCAAAGATAATTCTGAATATCACATGGTCAGTCACCTTAAGAATTCTTGTGATTTTCTTCAGTTATACCCAGGGTAATCACTGCTGAGAAGTGCATATGCTGCCATTGCTGTCTGTCCCATCCCCTTTCTGGTCACCACGGCTACTACCATTGAACTGCTGACACTTATAACTAACTACTTGTTCCCACTGAGTCTACTGTATACTCCCGGCTGCCTGCTGCCATCCACCTGCCTGCCTCCTTAGAGCCCCCAAGGCTGCCAATCATGTAAAGAATAATTAACACCAATCCTTCTCAAACTCTTCCAAAAAATAGAAGAGGAGGGAACAATCTCAAAATACATACAGAACTGATACACTCAATAGCAAAAACAAACAAACAAAAAACAACCAACCAATCTGATTAAAAAATAGGCAAATGACCTGAATTGATACTTTTCCAAAGAAGACATACAAATGGCCAACAGGTGCACGGAAAGATGTGCAACATCACTAATCATCAGGGAAATGCAAATCAAAACTACAATGAGATATCATCTCACACCTGTTAGGATGGCTATCACCAACAAAATTAGAGATTATAGCTGTTGGAAAAGATGTAGGGAAAAGGGAATCCATGTATAGTGTTGGTGGGAATGTAAGCTGTTATGGCCACAATGGGAAACAGTATGGAGGTTCCTCAAATATTGAAAAGAGAACTACCATGACCCTGCAGTCTCACTTCTGCATATATATCCAAAGGAAATGAAATCATTATCTCAAAGTCATATATTTACCCTTCCCCTCATTCATTGCAGCATTATTCACAATAGCTAAGACCAACACAACCTGCATGTCAGTCAGCCAATGACTGGATGAAGGAAATGCTGTATATTATTCACTGGAATATTATTCAATTTTTAAATGGGAGGAAATCTTACTTTTGCTATAACATGGTTGAAAGTTGAGGAAACAAGGTAAGTGAAATAAGCCAGATAGAGAGTAAGAGAAACACTGTCTGGTTACACTTATTTGTGATATCTAAAAAAGCTAACTCATAGAAGTGGAGAGTAGATTGGTGGTTGCTAGGCACTAGATGGGGGGAGGAATGGGGCAATGTTAGTCAATGCATACAAATTTCCAGTTACAAGGTAAATAACTTCTGGGTGACTATAGTTAAAAATACTGTATTGTATATTTGAAAGTTCTTAAGACAGCAAATCTTAAATGTTCTTACTGTACGCACAGGCATGTGAGGTGTTGGATATGTTAACTAACATAATGATGGCCTTCACTTTGCAATATATACATACACAAAATCATAACATTGCACATCTTAAACTTATACAATGTTACATGTAAAATATATTTCAATACATTTGGAAAAATCAATAAATTTCCAGCAGAAAAACAATCCATGAGATCTATCTCAAATTTTGAAGTGCACAATTCCATATTGTTCACCATAGGTGTGATATTGTTCAGCAGATCTGTAATATTTATTGATCCTGCATAACTGAATCTCTGTATCTATGGAAAAACAACTCCCTATTTCCCTTCACCCTCCCAGCCACTGGTAACCATTAGTTATTGAGTTTTATTCATCAAATAATTCTAGTTAGCCACACCTTGGTTACTTTTTGTTAAAGAGGCTACCCTCTAGGGAAAGTTCTTTCACCATTCTTCCTGAAGGAGAAACAGCAGATTCCTTCAGGTGACTTTGTTGAGCCAACTGCATAGTAAGCTGTGAAACAAGCATGTTTTTGTTTTTATCCACAGAAATATCAGTGAGTTCTAAATACAGTATAATTATTAGACTCTAAGGACACTACCCTTAGAGCTACTTAAGCATTAATTAATAATACTTGAAGGAGAGACAATTTAAGCTGAATTAAGTACAGTTAATAATATAGCCTAGTTCAAAATACAAGTTCTACTATAAATACAAGAAGGTAAAATGGCCCGTTTGGTTTGAGTTTATTTAACTAAGAAGAAAATGTTGTCTTAGAAATTTGGGGAGAAGGGTAGTGTTTAATTTATTTAAGTGACCAGATTGGTTTCAGTATCCTTGGCCACTCTCAAAGCAGGTCTTTATATCAAGTCGTCCACCTAAAGTATATATTACATAAAACTTTATGTATTCACCAAGGGACCTATGCAAAGCAACACTCTGTTTTTGTAAATTGAGTTATAGCACACACCTGAAAATAACAACCTCCTTTTTTAAAACTACAGTTTAGAGTACTGATTTTAATATGTATTTTACACAGATCGAAGGTTCCACTGAGCCCTATTAAGGTGGTGGATGAGGAAGGTGACTTATGGAACTGATGACTAAAAGAAAGAAAATTTAATTATTTGCATCTGACCTAGGTTTATATTAACTATTACTTAAATGTGATAGTTACTGCAGAATAATTTGTGAGTCACAAACCATCACTTGGCATGTAATAAAAATAATGCATGTAATGGATATCACCAGGGAAGCAGAAAGCCTGAGAATAAAGAATTTTGAAATCACACTCCCAGTCAAGACGGAGGCATAGGTAGATATACTGTGTCCCCTCGCACAACCAAAAGAAGGGCAACAATCAATTTAAAAACAAAAAAAAACAACCAGAAATGCTAAAAAATCAAACTGTATGGAAGTCTGACAACCAAAGAGTTAATGAAACATTCATCTAGACCTGTAGGACGGGTGGAAATGGGCAGCTGGGGTGCAGAGGAATGGCTGCAAGGTGGCAGTTGGCAGACCAAGAGAGGTGGTGACTGGCAGGTGGTGGTGAGCAGGTGGTGCCACATTTGCATGTGGATAATCCATGAGGAACAAGTGGGGAGTGAGACAGACCACACAACTCAGGGTTCCAGCATGGGGAAATAAAGCCTCAAAACCTCTTACTGAAAAAACCTGTGAGTGTTGTGGCACTGGGAAAAACTTCCAGACTCAAAGGAGAGTTTGTTGAAGAGACCCACAGAATCCTAGAACATACACAAACCCACCCACTCAGTAATCAGCACCACAAGGGCACAATTTGCTTGTGGGCAGTGGAGGAAGTGAATGAAAGCTGGCAGAGAGCTGAGCAAACTGCACTGTTCCCTCTCCAACCCCTCCCCCACATACAGCACCACAAGACAACTACATGGGTTGCCCTGCACTGAAAAATACCTAAGGCTCTGCCCCTTACTATGTAATAGGCATAGACAAAAAAAATTGACAAAAAAAAATTGTCCCAAATTAAAGAACAGATCAAAACTCAAGAAAAAATACAACTAAGCAATGAAGATAGCCAACCTATCAGATGCAGAGTTCAAAACACTGGTAATCAGGATGCTCACAGAATTGGTTGAGTATGGTTGCAAAATAGAGGAAATAGTGAAGGCTATGAAAAGTGAAATAAAGGAAAATGCACAGGGAACCAACAGTGATGGGTAAGAAACCAGGACCATATCAACGGTTTGGAGCATAAGGAAGAAATAAACATTCAACCAGAACAGAATGAAGAAACAAGAATTCCAAAAAAAACGAGGAGAGGCTTAAGAACCTCCAAGATAACTTTAAGTATTCAAACATCTGAATCATACGGGCGCCAGAAGGAGAAGAAGAGCAACAAACTGAAAACTTATTTGAGAAAATAATGGAGAACCTCCCCAGTCTGGCAAATGAAATATTCTTTCAGAAAGTCCAGGATGCTCAGAGAATCCCAAAGAAGTTGGATCCAAGGAAACACACACCAAGGCACATCATAATTACATTTCCCAAGATTAAAGGGAAGGAGAGAATCTTAAAAGCAGCAAGAGAAAAGGAGACAGTTACCTACAAAGGAGTTCCCATAAGATTATCAGCTGATTTCTCAAAATAAACCTGACAGGCAAGAAGGGGCTGTAAAGAAGTATTCAAAGTCATGAAAGGCAAGGACGTACACCCAAGATTACTCTATTCAGCAAAGCTATCATTTAGAATGGGAGGGCAGATAAAGTGCTTCCCAGATAAGGTCAAGTTAAAGGAGTTCATTGTTACCAAGACCTTATTGTATGAAATGTTAAACAAACTTATCTAAGAAAAAGAAGACCAAAAATATGAACAATAAAATGACAACAAATTTACAACTATCAACAACTGAACCTAAAAAAAAAAATTAAGCAAACAACTAGAACAGGAACAGAATCACAGAAATGGAGATCACATGGAGGATTATCAGCGAGGAGGTGGAGGGGGTAGAATGGAGGAAAAGGTACAGGGAATAAGAAGCACAAATGGCCTACATAATAGACAGAGGGAGATTAATAATAGTACAGGAAATGTAGACTTATATGTAGACTTTGGCTTATATGTACAACCCATGGACATGAACTAAAGGCAGGGAATACTGGTGGGAGGGCATGTGCAGGGCAGAGGGGAATAAAGGGGGGAAATGGGACAACTGTAATAGCATAATCAATAAAATATATTTAGAAAGAATTTTGAAATCAGAACATCTTATTTTCTAGAAGTCTAAGTTTTTATTACACAAATTTGTAAAACATATTTTAAAACCTAAATTAGTAATTCTGCAATTGACTCAAACAATAGCATTTGTTTTTTGCAACTACCAATCTGCTGCATTATTTACAAATGGCTAAGTGATGAATTCAAGTTAAAAAGGAACGTGAAATATGATGGAGAGTTGCCTTGTTTCCATTTTCTTTTAATAATTTACAACTTAAGAAAAACATTTATCTTCTTTATTCTTAAAATCTGCCATCAGAGAAGACTTAGAAACTTGTGGGTCAATCTGCTTTTTTGATCTAAGAATTAAAAAAAAAAAGAATTCTCTCATTTGGATTTTAACAGACAGTTTTCTCAGTTTCACAAAATGAGGTGAACTTCCTTCAATTTTCTTTGACTCTCAGAATTTTTATTATGAGCTCCTATACTGCAAAGTAAAAAAACATGTAGTTAATTTAGGTTTCCCCATTTTCTTCACCTGTTTGGAGAGTTTGTTTTGTACCCAATGATTCAGGGTGAGGTGTACATCTTCTCCTGATTGTTTGATTGTTGCACTGTAATAGTTGGCATTGACTGACGCATCCTCATCCCTCTCTATTTATCCTTCTCTATCATGACTTCCTGACTTCCTGGCCATTTTAGTCTTGCTGATTCTCTAAGCATTGAGACATTATTATTTACCCATTGGTTTCTAGTCTAAACTTTCATTGAACTTTACCTTTTGACTCCCTACGTGGTCAGGTGGATAAACATATCAAGGGATGTCTTCCAAAATCTTTTATCTAAGCCAATGTCTTGCTTTTCAAAATCAGAAACTAAGAACTGACTTCTTTGTGATTCTGTCCTGAAGTAAACCCTCTTCACATTTCAGCTTACATGAATTTAAAGGTGATGGGTGGAGAGACATATCAGAGGATAAGGAGAAATACTGAAGGATGCAACACTTTAAAAACAGATAACATTTTAATAATTTTTTTCTGCTTCATTTGGTTTGAGGGGGTACATTACAAAAGGGAAAATTGATTTAAAGAGAAAGTATTCTGAGAAGTCTTTGGGGATCATCAAGGTAGCTAAACAAATGTGCTAAAATACATTTGTTAGCAATACGCAATATCCACCAATGAGACAGCAAGTTTCTTATTTTATAATTTAACTGTCAAGTGAGTTTGGTTTTGAAGTATTTCAAAGTGCTTCAAGGAACATTTTCTATCACGGTTTCAGCAGGAGAAGAAAAAACAAATTTTCATGAGAATAAAGAAATAAGAAAATCTGACATCTATTATCCAAGTTCAGGAATTTATGCCAAAATTCATTAACATTCAAATTATGAATTAACTGTCAGGGAAGAAAACTTCAGTAAACAAATCAAAGACTATACAGAGTCGTAAATGTACTGGTAGCCCAGTTTTGTTTTTAGAGCCTCTGAAAACACACTTGGCAGAGAGCAGTCTAGTCTGGTGATGTTTGCAAAAATTTTCTAGGTTATTTGCAATCTTTGGTATCAGCTCATATAATAATAGTAATATCCTGGACAAATAGCATGGCAAGCATAACTTTCCTTGGGAAAACAAAACAGCAAAAATGAATTTGAATAAACTTAGGGGATAAGCCTTTTAAGATTGTTAACTGAATACTGTTTTTTTTTTTTCAAAAATTCTTGGGGTTTTTAAAGCATTGTTTCTCAAAGTGTGGTTCAGACTTTCTATATTTTAATAAATACTTCAGATTACTCCTAAATTAACCACCAACCTTGAAAAATGCATGCACATATTCATTTATATGCTTGTATGCAGATTTCTATGTGTGTGGATATATGTGCATGAACACACATATTATTCTAAAAATTCTGATAACCATCAATATATTAGTATCCTTGAGTATATAATATTAATATTATTGAGGAGAAGAGGAGACACGAATACATCCATGAATAGGAGAGTTATGAGCAGGTCTTTAAGGAATCTTTATGATCATCACATCAGAGAGATTAAGTTTATAGTAGAAACAGTACATATTATTTAATGAAAATGTACATCTATGAACTGTGCTGAGGGCTTTATAAGTATCATCTCGATCCATTCTTACCATATTCATTTGAGTTAGGGTTTCTTACTATTCTATTGTTATAAAAGTGAAAGAATGTTTTATGGAGTTGGTTGTTCACATTATTTACTCAACTCATATATGTTCACAGATAATTGAGCATCTGTGCTAATTTCTGAGAATAGAACAATAGTAACATTAATAATAATGATAAGAGTAGCAAACTTTTATGGAATGGTTACTATATGCCAGGTACTAGACTAAGCATTTTACATTAATTTCCTTATTTAATACTCATATCAACATTATGTGGTATGTACTGCCTTAATCCTCATTTTGTAGGTGAGGAAATTGAGGCTCCGAGATTAATTTATTGAAAGTTACATAGCTAATGCTAGTGGGTGATAGTGCCTGACTCCAAAGTGCATTTCAAACTTTCAAATTCCCCTTCCTTGCTTCCTTGCTTGCTTGCTTGCTTCCTTCCTTCTTTCCTTCCTTCCTTCCTTCCTCCATCCCTCCATCCCTCCCTCCCTTACCCTCTTCCTTCCTTTGTCCTTCTGTCCTGCCTGCTTGCCTTTTCTTCCTTATTCATACCAATATATTTGGGTTTTGTTGCCATTACTCTAAGGAAACAAATCCTTCAGTCCTGGTATATTTCTGAGCTTATTTCGTTTTCCATCTTTCTTTGAGGTTTATTCTATCATCTCCTATTTCCACCTTCCCGTTAAAACCCTTATCCTCTACATTTGGAAGTCAACCCTCATCAATTTCTAAAGCTGCTCCCTTCAAGGTCGCGAAAAGCTTCTTAATTATACATCTAACAGAGTTTCTTAGTTCTCATCCTCCTAGACTTCCTTGCTCACGGTGATCAACAAAGACCACTGAGCAGAGAATGGGCTAATAACTTGGTTGTTTAAATGCATTACTAATCTGATTTTTTTATTTGTTTTCTTTTGTCTTTTCAGTGTTTTTCTTTACCACAGAGGCTAAGACTTTGCAATACTGCACAGTGTTGCGTAACCAGGGGTGCACATACACAACAGCTCTGAGGATTTTGATTCAGTATTTCTGGGGTGAAACCAAGAATATGTGTTTTCAATATATTCTCCACATAATTCTGCTTTGTAGCAAATATTGGGGTTAACTGCTAGAGAATTAGCAGCTGTCTGCATTTCTCTCTAAAATGTACAATAAAGATAATGATTTTTTCCTCTGTATTTTATTTGAGGAACATGCTTTCTTTTATATATATATATTATATATATAATTGTTATATAATTATAATATAACAATATAATTGTTATATAATTATATATATAAACAATTATAATATAATTATAATTATAATTAATATAATATTAATTATAATTAATATAATATAATTATAATATAATATGATATAATATAATTATAATATAACAATATAATTGTTATATAATTATATATATAAACAATTATATATATAATATATATAATTATATATATATATAATTGTTATTCAAGTACAAATTTCTGTCATTTACTCCCGTCCCAGGCCACCTACCCCAATGCTCCCCACCGCCCTTCCATTTCCACCCCCTTAGTTTTTGTCCATGTGTCCTTTATACTTGTTCCTATAATCTCCTCCCTTTTTCCCTGAAATTCCCTCCCCTCTCCCCTCTGGATACTGTCATCCCATTTTTTATTTCAATGTCTTTGATTATAATTTGATTGCTTGTTTGTTTAGTTGCTTAGGTTCCTGTTAAAGGTGAGATCATATGGTATTTGTCTTTTACCGCCTGGCTTATTTCACTTAGCATAATGCTTTCCAGTTCCATCCATGCTGTTGCATAGGGTAGGAGCTCCTTCTTTCTTTCTGCCACATAGAATTCCATTGTGTATATGTCCCATAGTTTTTTGATCCATTCATTTACTGATGGGCACCTAGGTTGCTTCCAACACTTGGCTATTGTAAATTGTGCTGCTATGAACATTGGGGTGCATAGGTTCTTTTGGAATGGTGTTTCAGGGTTCTTGGGACATAATCCTAGCAGTGGAATTGCTGGGTCAAAAGGCCGATCCATTTTTAGTTTTCTGAGAAAATTCCATACTGTTTTCCATAGTGGTTGTACCAGTCTGCAATCCCACCAAGAGTGTACTAGGGTCCCCTTTTCTCCAGAACCTCTCCAACACTTGTTTGTTCCTTTCTTTATGATGGCCATTCTTACCAGTGTAAAGTGGTATCTCATTGTGGTTTTAATTTGCATTTCTCTGATAGCTAGCGATATTGAGCATCTTTTCATGTGTCTCTGAATCCTCTGTATGTCCTCCTTGGAGAAATGCCTGTCCAAGTCCTTTGCCCATTTTTTAATTGGGTTGCTTGTCTTCTTGAAGTGGAGTCGTGTAAGTTCTCTGTATGTTTTGGAGATTAAACCCTTGTCTGAGGTATCATTGGCAAATATGTTTTACCATATATTTGGGTCTCTTTTTATTTGAATGCTGTTTTCTTTAGCTGTGCAGAAGCTTTTTATTTTGATGAGATCCCATTTGTTTATTCTTTCCTTTATATCCCTTGCTCTGGGGTAAATGTCAGTAAAAATGTTCCTGTGTGAGATATCTGAGATTTTCCTGCCTATCTTCTCCTCTAGGATTTTAATGGTACCATGGCTTATATTTAAATCTTTTATCCATCTTGAATTTATTTTTGTGTATGGTGTAAGTTGGTGCTTGAGTTTCATTTTTTTGCATGTAGCTGTCCAGTTCTCCCAACACCATTTGTTGAAGAGACTATTTTTACTCCATTTTATGGTGTTGCTCCCTTTGTCGAATATTAACTGACTGTAGTGACTTGGGTTTATTTCTGGGCTCTCTGTGCTGTTCCATTGGTCTATGTGCCTGTTTTTATGCCAGTACCAGGCTGTTTTGATTACCATGGCCTTGTAAAACAGTATGGTATCAGGTATTGTGATCCCTCCTACATTATTTTTCTTCCTCAAAATTGCAGCTGCTATTCGGGGTCGTTTATGGTTCCATAAAAAATTTCGAAGTGTTTGTTCTATGTCTGTGAAATATGCCATTGGTACTTTGACAGGTATTGCATTGAATCTGTATATTGATTTGGGTAATATGGACATTTTGATGATGTTAATTCTTCCAATCCATGAACACGGTATATGTTTCCATTTGTCTGTGTCTTCCTTGATTTCATTCTTCAGTGTTGTGTAGTTTTCTGCATACAGGTCTTTTATCTCCTTGGTTAGGTTTATTCCTAGGTATTTTATTTTTATTTTTGCTATATCGAATGGGATGTTTTTCTTGATTTCTGCTTCTGCTGTTTCATTGTTGGTATACAAAAATGCCTTTGATTTCTGGATATTGACTTTGTATCCCGCTGTTTTGACAAATTCATTTATTAGGTTGAGCAGTTTTGGGGTAGAGTCTATAGGATTTTCCATGTACAGTATCATATCATCTGCAAACAGTGACAGTTTTGTTTCCTCCTTTCCAATTTGGATACCTTATATTTCCTTTTCTTGTCTGATTACTGGGGCTAGAACTTCCAAACCTATATTGAA
>PVKM010036266.1:0-14870 GCA_004027735.1 Carollia perspicillata
TTATAATATATATGGCAGATTAATACTTATCTTCCAATCATCAATCTATATTTGTGTCATTAAAATCAACCTTTAAATAAATGAGCATTTGGCCCCTCAGCTAAGGGTTGCCTCTTTTTAGTTGTGAGTTGGAAAGAAAGGGAAAAGCATTAATCTATGCCACAGATGGATATCCTGGGTTGCAAAAAACAGTGTCATCTAGCATTCAGAGATCATTCACCTATCACTTACTTATGAGAAGAAAAAGAAAATGAGAAGGTAAACTTTTCCCAAGCCTCAGAAATCTTATAGTATCTTTGAACAGGTTCTCCATTCGGTTACAGAATTTAACTTATAATTCATTGATTAATTAAAGTTCTTATTGTCTAGTATTTGTGATCATAACCTTAACCTTATGTGTTTTTTAGAATTCAATTTTCCAGACCTAGTTCCTTGAAGAATTTGATTCTTTAGGATAGAAAGAAATAACAAGTTATTTCTTTATTAAAAGTTAGACAAAGAGTCTAACTTTTGTTAAATACTTAGGTTATGTATTACTTGCTCACCTTTGAAAATATTGCTTCGATTATAGTTAACCATGTTTTAACTAGAAGAAAAGCATTTTAATAAGGGTAACATCATTTAACAATTTTAATGAGTAAAATATTTATTATTTTAAATTACAATCATTTTGCTCTAACATGCAATTAAGACAGTAGTTTTTCAACCTGTCATTGAATAATCAAGTAGAGAATCAAAATCCTGAAGTCACAGGCGCTTAGAGTTGGAAAAATCTTTGAATGCTCTATATCCCATCTTTCGTCATGTAGGATTCACCTGGTCATCTTTGAATTGAAGGCTCTGATTGTGAAGACTCTGATTGTCTGTAGGATGTACTGCAAAATGTGTAGACAATAAAAGCCATACTGATGTGCAGCCCCATCAATGTTCTTACCTACCAAAATGTACAAAACCAAATTTCTTGTCATTTCTCCTATAGAGAAAGAAAGAAGGAGAGAAATTACAAAGTTTCAAGGAAGAAATGTAGTGTATTATATATTTTTTAATATTAAAAAGGATATTAATGAAAAAATTGGTGAAATCCAAATCAATTCTGTAGGTTAGTTAATAGTGATGTATTAATGTTAATTTCTTAATTTGGACAAGTGTATCAGGGTTCTATGGGTGTGAACCTTAGGAGAAACAGGGCAAGTGATATAGAAACTTGGTACTATATTTGATATTTTACTGTAAATCTAAAAACTTTCTAAAATAAATATTATGTCTAAAAAAATACTTTAACTCCCTGAGTAGTATCACTGTAGAAAGTACTTTTATTTCTACAAGTTTGACCATATGTTGCATAGATTGGATCCATTTCTAAAGTGTGAAAGATGTAGATCATATGCATACAAGAAAGCACTTCTCAAAAAGGAGGACTTGAACATGGAACATGATGGAGAGATGGTGCTTGACTTTCAGAAGCAGATGAGCTCTGCTTGTTCCTGAAGGCACATAACTGAAGGCAATAATTGAACAGAGGCACTTTTCTTACATGCTTAGTCTTCACTGTCTTTGAACCCGTACAGATCTGAGTTCGGAGAGATTAGAAACTGTTTTAGTGGGTCTTCCGCTGCCAATTTGGGGGATTAAATGTGCAATGATTTTATGAGAGAAGATGAGGAGGGAGATAGAAATGCTGGCAGAACTATCAGACAGCAAACTGCTTCAAAGTGAAGGAGACAGGCAGAGAGATTGGATAGAGATGTTGTAGAATGTCATACTCTCCAAGAAAGGTTCAGAGGCTGTCATGGTATAGGGAACCTATCCGCGTGGTGCAGCAAATGTAGCCCAGCTCCTGATTCGGAAAACCAATGAGAAGCAAGTTGGTACACAGGAGCCCTCTCTCTCACTTAGAGAGCAGCCATGCCGTCCCCTTTTCTCCACAGGACTTCTGTAGTCCAGGTGAATTTGTTCATTGCAGCCACAACACACGGACCCCAGGGGTGGGAGTCCGCATCATCATGGATCTCAGGAGAGAATGTGGGCCACCAGAGGAGTCCCTTACTAGCATGGGTGGCCCCTTTGTGATGGATTTCAGAGGGCAGTGGTCAGCTTTTGTTCTTGCATAATTATGCTCCCTGCAGCTAGAGGCCTGCGTGGGTCAGTATCATGACCACCACAGGCATCTACCATTCTGCATCTGGGCTTTGGAATCACATTATATTGATTGATTGTCTGTTATTAGTAACTCATAATTCAGTTCAATTAATTGATTTATACATTGGCACAATTTTAAGCAAAATTATAGTGGGAGCTTAAACACAAAATTACTTTCAGAAACAAGAACTTCAGGGCAAGGGACAAGCACCATCCCTCATTTTTTACAGAGATCTTCAGTTATTTTCTATATATGTTGTGACTAGGTAATCAGCAACACAGATTTTGCTAGCACTTTGCTGCCACGGTATCCCTTGGAAGAGCAAATGTTTGCTATTGTGTGCTTACATCCATTCAGTGCAGAAGACACATTCATTGCCATATGTTTTTGCACTGGTTGCACAGATTGGATCCAAATCCATGGAACAAGTTACTAGTTGAGGCAGATATAGTTGACAGTTTGGCTGTTAAACATAGAAAGACAAGACAAATGTGTCAAGGCATGAAACTTTGAGTAAAATTGTATTTAATCTTAATATGAAATGCCACGCATCAAAACCGAAACAATAAAGTCTACATGTAGTTTTAAAAACTAACATTCACAGCTCAAACACCTATAAAAGTAAACCATATCCCACTTAAAGATAAAGTATTATTAATGTGTTTTTATAAATCTGCTATCATTTTTGGGAAGGTCATAGAACTGGCTGGATGTGCTTTGCTAATGTAGGGACCACAATCCTCACTTCCCTTGACATCTTTCTCCTTCCAAATTCAAAAAGAAATCACAAAACTGAATTTTTCTAGTTATCATTTCCCTGTCTTTATTGATTGCTGTACTTACTATATAAATAAATGTGTGTGTATTTATGCATGTGTGTATAAACAGATATAAATACAACTTATTAAGTGTTGACAGTATTGATAATTTTCATAAATAAACATTTCTGTGCATATGCTTATATCAACTGCTTTTAACAATGCTTTTTGACTAGGTTCAGTCAGATATTTAGAGCTGTTTAATTTTGTCACCTCTATGTAATATTACCCTATACAGATATATAGAAATTATTATTTTATCAACACTTAAATGTGTATTTACATTGGTTCATTTTTATTCTTTTTGTGCTAATATGAACACCATAACACCCTTTGACCCTTTTCAAATGTTTGTATAAACAACATTTATGTCCATTTATTAAATTTTTTTGTAATAGGATATGCCCATTTTATGTTGTGTAAATAATGACAAATGGTTTTATAAGGCTGCTTAGCCCCTAATTGTCGACTTTAGTGTAAAAATAATGCTTTTTTTTACTCTTTGAAAGATCTCTATAGTCTACATTTTGTTTGATGAATTTTGCTGTTCAAATTTACATATAAAAAGGTAATTGTTTATCTTTTTACACTTCCATCAATATTAGCTTACCAGAACTACGAGGTCTGAGTATGACAGTTCAGGTGCAAAAGAATTTTCTGCAACCAATACAGAAATGAAAAAGTTAATAAAGAAGAAGGAGGAGGAGTAGTAGGAGGAGAAAGCCCAAGTAGGGAGAAGGAGAGGGAGGAGAAAGGGGGAAAGGGGAGAGGGGATAAGGAAGAGGATGATGAGGAGAGGAGAGAAGAATAGAAGGGGAAAAAGGAAGAGGAAGTGGGGCAGGGTTAGGGAGAGGTGAAGAATCAAACAGAACCCATGTCTCTAAACAGCTGAAACACATGTAGATTGCTTCCTCCAGACTCCTGCAAGTAATGAGGCAGGACTTTCATGCCATTAGCAAAAGAAAAAAATTTATAAAATAATATCAAATTTGAAAATATTTTAAAATTCCCAATTATTCTCCCTCTGTGAGAAATAATTTCATGTATTATTTTTTAATAATCCCTAATATCATTCTTTGAAGATATCAGCATTTTTCTCCTTATTTTTTATAGATGAGACATTCTAGACAGAGAAGACATGCTTTACAGCATGTCACTTCAATATGAAGATATCAATTATTTCTTAATTAGTCAGTACTTTTTAAAATAATATTTTATCTACTTACTTTTAGAGAGAGGAGAATGAAGGAATAAAGAGAGGGACAGAAACATCGATGTGTGAGAGAAACTAGGGACCACACACCCCAACTGGGGACTGGGCTGGCAGCCCAGGCATGTGCCCTGACTAGGAATCAAAACAGTGACCCTTCTCTCTGCTGGACAATGCTCAACCGAGTCATGCCAGCCAGGGGTTCATCAGTACTTTGATTTGAACATGTGTGTTTTTGTCTATCCAATACCTCACAGGTGCCTTACTCGGAAATTCATGGCCCATTTTGGGCTCTGAGAAGGTTAACTTATTGCCAAAGGTGTCCATGTGTTCTCTCCTTAAACAAAGGCTTGTCTTTGGGGACTTAGAGTGAGTGATCAAAAAATCATAATGTGTACCAAGCAATACCAGACCTCGAAGAAATCATTCCTTCCCACAGTTTGCGTTTAACAACCATGGAATCTACCTCCAAAGAGGAGGAAAAAGAATTTAGGTAATGTTTGTTAGCCATATATGAACAAAGAGCAAAAGTTCTGCTCATTCTCACCCACTGCCCTGTCTCCACTTGTTCTAAATGGGAAATGACCAAAAGCTACCCACTAATGCAATTGTATGTTTTAATTAATTGATTTTTAAAATTAAATTTATTGGGGTGAAATTGGTTAATAAAGTTATATAGGTTTAGAATACACAATTCTATGATACATCATCTGTATATTGCATTGTGTGCCCAGCACCTGAAGTCAAATATTCCATCACCAGATATTTGGCCCTCTTTTCCCCCTTACTACCCTACTGGTAATCTGGTAATCCCTCTGGTAATCGCCACACTGTTTATCTGTGTCTATGAGTTTTTTTCAGTTTTTTTATTTCATTTGTTCATTTGTTGCTTTCAGTTTTACATCCCATCTCTGAGTGAAATCATAGTGTTCTTGACTTTTTCAGCCTGACTTAAAGGGCCTTTGCAATATGCCATTTGCTTTAACAGTTGAAGGTTTACAAACCTGGTAGCATAAAGCTCCTTTATTCCTAAATGACAGCAGTCATCTCCTGCATGTTCTGAGATGTGAAATGTTTCATCTCAGACTGGAAAAGGCACTCATCAGAATAAAGAGGAAATGCCAAGGAATGAGGAACATAGCTTTGCTCCATGATGAGAAGAAAGACATTTTATCAAGTCTGTGGAAGAAACCTCTGGCATGTTTACATCACATGGCACAGGGACACTTTTCCCATCTCCTAAGGGAAGTTTCTAATGGGTAAAGAAACCCCACTGCCCCTTTGAGTCTTAATGAAGGTGGACTATACTCTCTTTTTCTTACCACAACTCTCAGATTCAATGGGACAGATACATGATTAGACATCAGGAGCAGGAGAGACTGACTGCCTGTCAATCACAGAAGACTATAAGATTTTTGGGTTTTGTTTTTTTTTTATTAGAGTAAAGGGAAAGTTAGATGTGTGAATGAAAATTTCATGAAGAAAGAAAAAATATATATCCTTTAATTTGTACCAGAGGTGAGGTAAGGTAAGCAGAAGACTGCATCTTTAATATAATACCAATACTAAAAGAGATAGAGAGAGAAAATGGGAAGTAAGAGCAGTGTTTATGGTCCTCAGTCTCACTGCCCTGTATGTTGTGGGCAAAGAAACCCATCACTGCGGGCAATAACAGTAGGGAGCTACCTGAATGTAACCTAAGCATATAAAACACCACCTAAGACTTAGATGCAACATTTTCCCAGGTCACTGAATAATGTGGGCTTTTTGTTTAGTTTTGAGGGTTTTTTTTTTTTTGAAACTTCATACTTTGAAGAAAAGGATTTAAAAAGTCCACATTTCCCAATATTTCAAAGGAGTCTAAAGTCTTCCAGGCTACCTCCTGTCTCAGAAGAGATCAAATTTGTCTAGTGTCTTATACTATGCTATAAAGAGGCTCAGGCAATGATCAATACAAATGTATCCAGGTCAGACCAGTCAAGTTCAAAACAAGAAAACTCTAAAATGCATCCTTTCAAGGAAAAAATATAAAAGAATTACTTGACAGAACATGATATGCCACAATTTTACGTTAAAAATTCTACTTTGTTAAATTATCTCAGAAATAACTTTGATAGTAAGAATTAAACCAAAACTTTCATGATTAGACAGCTATTACATTTCCTTCTCCTTAGATTTAACTATTTACTTTGTCGGATAACCCAGCTTTTCTCCATACTTTGATCTGGACCGTGTCTGCTTTCCTGCTACCCTTGCTGTGTTGGATCTGCATATTCCAAATAAAAATTACTATCTAAATTCCCTACTGCTAAACAGAGCTCTCTTGGTAATGAAAGTACTTTCATTCACCACTGACCTCTGTTCAGTATCTCTGATGTCATTTTTACTCAACCATTCTTTTTACCAGCTCTGATCACACAATCATATTGGGTTTTCTTCCTGTTCTTGAGACCCATGTTGGTAATCAACATGATAAATATCCTAGTGAGATCTTTCTAATCAGCTAGGTTTTAGACTATGCCAGACTTAAATCACAATTCAGGTGAATACAGTAAATTTCTACATTTCAATATCTGTAGATTAATGGTTTTAAAATCTATCTGTGCTCATCCCTTTAAGAATCTAATGAAAAGTTTGGACACCCTTAAGGAAAAAGTACACAGAGAATTAATTTTGCCTATGGTTCCAGAATATTCTGAAGCCAATCAATGCATCCTTAAAAAAATCTTAAATCAGTTTCAAGTCAAGTGTCCAGAGACGACCTGGAATGTGGTTTAAACAGTAGTTTGTTACCAGACTTATAGTGTAAATATTTCTAAAGTGGGGAATCTTTTTTTTTACATGCAATTCTGAGATTTTTGTATCTACTAGAGTTTACAAATTGCTACTATAGGTCCTGAAGTATTAGTTGCTTTGAATAGACACAAGGTTTGTAGAAGTCTTGAAAATAAACAATCACAGAAATCAGAAGCAACTGTGGAACTGACTTTATTCACAGTGAAACAAACTTGATAGGATCCATCATATCTGTTAGACTCGTGCTGACCTCAATAGAACTCCCAGGAAGTCCACCGTTTAAAGAGAATTGAAAGTGAATTTTGAGGTTCCATGCAATTTGGTTGCTGTGAATGCTTAGCATCTTCCCTCATGATCCAGAGTCAGGTTTCCATCACTAAACCTCGAAAAAAGGTATTGAAAGAAATCAAGGACCAAGTAATTGTGGTACCACTGTAGAGAGAAAATGTGATTATTTGAAAATCATGTGGGAAAAAGCAGGCCAGGGCTCCGGATTGCCTATTTAATATCGACTGTTCTGAGAATTTGTGAACTTTGTGCCAGCCCTTTTGGGTCTGGACCAGATGCCTTATCTATAAAAGTGGAGAAGGGGTACCTAACTTTTCTTTCAATTCTGACTTTTATGACTATAGGGGACACTTGCCTTTAACATTTATTTATTTCTGTAATAACTACTTACCAAGCACTTAATAAACTATGGAACTATCAAAAATAGGAGAGGTATGATTTTACCTTATTCCTACCTTCACAGATAAACACAGAAAATAAATGTTCATTTATTTTGAAAGCTGAGATATCTAACTCTTTCTCAGCTACATATTCTAATTTTAAACAGCCTTATAATCATTTTATTTTTTTGTAGGTAAATAAAGTGTAATTCTTAAAGGTCAGCATGGCTTACCAAAACCAAACTTTAATTTTGTTCTTTAAGTTTAAAATATACCTTAGTAGTTTACAATTAGGGATCCTTTGAATTCAAAGTCCCCTTT
Source organism: Carollia perspicillata (assembly GCA_004027735.1). Lineage (NCBI taxonomy): Eukaryota > Metazoa > Chordata > Mammalia > Chiroptera > Phyllostomidae > Carollia > Carollia perspicillata. The sequence goes on from PVKM010036266.1 coordinate 7,954, forward strand.
ATCCTCTAATAGATTTTATTTGTTTGCTGTTTTTTTTTTAATTGCAAAAAAAAAAAAAGAAAGCTCCATGGGAGCAGGGAATTCTGTGTATTTTGCTTATTATCTTATCTCTAGTGCTTAGAGCAATGCCTGGTACATAGTGGATATTTAATGAATATTTGCTAAATGAATGACTCAATAATAAATACAAGAAGCTGAACATAAACATAACCTTAGGACAAACACCTAGGGCACTATTGAGAGGAAACTACACAGGCAGAGAGAAAAATGTTCTCTCTTCCCTTGGTTAGAATAGTACTTTCTATCCAAAGAAACATCAAGTCCTCTTACCTTTTTGCTTCATTAAATAAACAGTGGTTACCATAGGTTTTCCCATCAGAACCACAGACTGGTCTGTAGATAGAGTTACATTCTGTCTTTCCAGTTGAGTTCTTGCTGCTGGTGGTGCCAGTCTGCAGTAACATGAAAGACCATTGGATAAATATGGGGGAATCAATTTAATTCTAATATTGTAAGAAAAAAACATTTATTGCTCATTAACTATTGAGCAATAAATTGAGCATTATACTAAACTAATCATTTTGTTGATCCTTTGTATTTTCACTTAATCCATGCAACAATATAAGAATATAAATCTGCCCCATTGTATAGTCACAGGCATACAATGTATTTAAGTGATAAACCCAAGACCATATGTGGATTAAATACCCAAGCTGGGATTCAAACCCTGAGTTATCTGACTCCAGAGCCCCTGCTTTATTACCTGTTAGAATGCCTTTACTTTAACTTTTTAGATAAGCCTTCTCCTACCTGAGATACGATAATTAGGGAAAAATAATATTGGCAAATACAAAACAAATATGGCCATATTTATTGTACCTTCCTTCTTTCTTGTTTCATGAAAGAAATATGGGGCAGGAGGTAGACTTATGCAGAGTCAGTTAAGTAGTACCTGAAGCATTTCCTCAGAATCAAGTTCTAGAATGACAGCAGCCTTTGAACAGAAAGAAGCTTTGACTAGCAGATGGGAACAGAAACACTAAATGCCCTGGGGAAGGCCTACAATAGGAAAGTTAGTCTTCTTAGAGCCAAGGAAGATGAACAAATACCTTGGTATTTTCCACTGGTTTAGAGTTGGCCATCTTCTTCATATCAACCCATTACTTTTATTTCCACATACTCTGTGAAGTGACAATCCAAACACTCAGAGACCTTCCAGTGGTGGCATTGAGGTCTGAATGTCAGGAATGTCTGTGGGAGATTGTTACTGCATGCCAGCCAAGACATAAAGACCAAGAGGGACAAGCAGCTTTCATTTCAAATGGAGCTGAAGAATGATCAGGTATGATATAAAAACGAAGTTTCATTAAGATAATGAGATGGAGGTAGTGTTCTAGAAAACTCTTTTGGGTGTATTGAGTGAAGTGTCCAGGGTCATTGATAAATGGCACTAGGAGGTTGGCAGTTGAGAGAGAGACTGGCAGTGAAGGCAGAGCACAGCAGAACTCAGAAGGCAATACAGTTGTCATGGATGCGCACCGGTTTGCCTGATGGCTCCCGAACATCAGACATTCGTCTACTTATCTGACAAGTAGTTCAAGAGAACCCATCCTATGACTATGTTCTTCTAGTATTTGGGGATAAAAGTTTGGAAAGAAATGGTGCTTTTTAAAAGAGTTTATGCTAACTGAGTGGGCAGTCAATTACCAAACAATAAGGTACACACCACGATAAAGTATATCATTGGTAATAGGAACACATTTGTAGAAAATCAAAGGATTCTATATAATGCATACAATAAGTGAGCAAGAGTGGCATGATACGTCTGATCATGTCCAGTTATGAACAGGGCATTCAATCTTGAAAACTCTTTAATGCCATACTCAGGGGGTTGGGATTTATCTTTTAGGTAGTGTGGCACCACTGAAGAAGTTTCAGCAGAAGAGTGATACATTAGATCAGATTTGTGATTTAGAAGTACCACCAGAATGCTTTGTAGATTATGGATGGGATGGAAATGAGCATGAAAAGTTAAATCTGGTAGAAGTGAAGCTCAATTAATGAGGGTTCGAGCTAGTCCAGTATAGGTAGAAAGGCTTGAGTGGAAAGAGTAGAAGGACATGAAAGATGTAATGAAAGACCACAGCACTCACTAATTAATGATCATAGATGTGTACAAAAATAACCATCTCCAAAATCCTTCTCCTTTTGTTGAATCAGGGTCATTGCAAAATGCTTGTCATTAGTACAGTGTATTCTGTTAACCAGTTCAAAACTGGGAAAATAGAATGGCTTGAGATGACTGAAGAAAGTGAAGAAATTAACACAAACCTGACTTTCCATATTGCCATCCAAAAGGTTGCCTACATTTTTTCTTTCTTCTTGATTATAAAAAGACCTTGGTTTTCTTTGTTGGCTAGACAATCCTGGCCTCCCTTGCTGGCTAAAAGATCCTGGTTTTCCTTGCTGGCTAGCTAACCCTGTACCTCCTTGCTGGCCAGAAGATTCTGACTTTTCTTGCTGGCTAGAAGACCCTGGTTTTCCTTGCTGGCTAGCTAACCCTGTACCTCCTTGCTGGCCAGAAGATTCTGCCTTTTCTTGCTGACTGAAAGATCCCAGTTGTCCTTGCTGGCTAAATGACTCTAACCCCCCTTGCTGGTGGGAAGATGCTGGCTTCCCTTGCTGGCTAGAAGATCCTGGTTTTCCCTGCTGGCTAGCTGACCCTGAACCTCCTTGCTGGCTGGAAGATGTTGGCTTCCCTTGCTGGCTAGAAGATCCTGGTTTTCCTTGCTGTCTAGCTGACCCTGAACCTCCTTGCTGGCTGGAAGATGTCGGCTTCCCTTGCTGGCTAGAAGATCCTGGTTTTCCCTGCTGGCTAGCTGACCCTGGCTTTCGTTGTTGGCTGGAAGATCCTGACTTTTCTTGCTGGCTGGAAGATCCCAGTTTTCTTCGCTGGCCAAATGACCCTAAACCCCCTTGCTGGCTGGAAGATCCTGGTTTTCCTTGCTGGCTAGGTGACCTGGAAACTCCCTGCTGGGTAGTGGACCCTGGCTTTAGTTGCTGGCTGGAAGATCCTGCCTTTTCTTGTTGGCTGGAAGATCCCAGTTGTCCTTGCTCATTAGCATTTCCTGAACTACCTTTTTGGTTAGATTCTCCTGAATGCCCTTGCAGACCCCCAGCTTGATTTAAAACTCCTGGCTTCCCTTGCTTATTAAAACTCCCTGGTTTCCCTGGCTGGTTAGAATACCCTGGTTGTCCTCGCAGGATAAAAACCCCTGGTTTTCTTTGTGTGTTGCCATCTCGTGGCTTATTAGTTTCCTTTTGTCCTCCTTGAGCATTAGCTTCATTTTTTTCCTCGAACATAAGCGCAGGTTCTGGAGCCTCTTCTAGTTTAATAACACTTGTCTTCAAAGTCTGGGTTGAAGACACTGGAATGATACCATAAGCACAAAAATAAAAATAAAGTTATTTAACTTCAAGAAGTTAAAATCACCAGCATTCATCCCAAAATATAGTTTGTATGTAATGCTTCCTTGATATTTTTAAACCAAAACTCAAGAATGGAATCTTATCATTACATCTCATAACTTGAATATTTTGATTTCTCCATTTATGTCTTGACCATATTACCTGGTTTCCCAAAAGCATGGGGTCAAGACAGCTTGCCCCATTTCTAAATCAGAGTGTGAATTGTCTGAACTAGGCCTTCATACTATTCGGAGCTCCTTTTAATGATTTCCTCATTCGTTAAACAGACTATGATTAACACCTTTTGAAAACTTCCTCCATATCACAGAACCGCTTCCAATATTCCCAGCATCACCTTACTGAAAATGCCATGAACTTCCTACATGTAAAAGCTCTCAGTCATGAGCCCTCCTTTCATATTCTCCCCATCTTTATATTTGCCTTCAGTAGATATAGTCTTTCCCCTATACCCCTTTCTAAAGACGTGGTTTTCCTTCCTGAGAACATACTTTCTTTTTTAATCAGTATGTGTCCACCATTTCCCATAGAGGCTTTAGTATCAATCAGTCAATCATACTTGTCCTTTTGTATTTTTCTCTTCTGATTTTACAAACTCTAAATACATGTTAGGCATGGCTATGTATTGTAATCAGGCATTCCTGACTCCTCACTCTTATTTACCCTCCAAATCTATATAACTACTACATGTGTTATTAATGTACTTTCTTTCACCAACAAATGCCTGCTGGATATATACTAAATGTTACCTAGCAAGACGCTGAAGTACACAAGAGATATGGTACCTGCCATCATGAAATATACATATTTTAGTAGGGGACTTTATATGTATTTATTTTTCTGCATATAAATACATTTTTACATATATATATTTCTCTTCCCTTCTCCCACCCTATCACTTAGCTCTGTATTATTACTTCTTAACTCTATTATTTTTACAGCTCCCTAAGTGGCATCTCTGTACAACTTTCCTCACATCTAATCCATTTTCAGTATCACTACAGGCTGATAGTTCTTAACGGAATGGGTTTGATCACCCCTGTACTCAAAACCTGAAAACAACTGCAATGCTCAAAATGAGAAGAGAACCACTACTTCTTGTGTTCCAGCTATAAGCAGCTGAAGGTCATAGGCACTTTACCTTCATTACTTCCTTTCACTACATGTAGGAGATCATAATTTGGAGATAAATTGGAATAGGTTTCATTTATCCTAATTTATTGTCTTGAGAAATGCATTATCTGTGGCATTTATATCTTGAGAAATTTACACTGCTGGCTGGACAACCTAACTGTATGAGGTAAGGAATGGAGAGCAGTATGTTGGGTGATGGGCACCTAAGAAGAACGCAAGTAATGGTGGCTGATGCTAGCATACACATGATTCCTATAACCACATGAAAGAGTATATAGTTATTTCCATTCTGCAAATGAGAAAAATGAGGCTAAAATAAGTTAAATAAATTACCCCCCAAACATAAGTAGAACATTGAAAAGCCAGGAGTTGAACCATTTTCTATTTGACTGTACAGCACTGGATCCTCACACAAAATCACATCTTTTATGGGACATAACAAACTCACAGACTCTCATAATCCTTTTAAACTGAATTTTCTTTCCAGTCTAAAGTCTTACTTGTCTCTCACTCACTTGTCTCTGTTTCTGTTCAGGTGCACCAGACTATCCACTGTTGTCTCACCTGATCACTATTTTTATGCCCCTGGTCTGTATCTAAAATCACCTTGTTCCATTTCTCTGATAGAGACTCCCATTTTAAAAAATTTCTGACTAAGTATTTCTAATCACTGAGTGTTTCTATTTCTTTACTTCAAGAGTTGAAAGAGAAGTCATTGAATGTAACTTTTCTTACCTGAGAACATGGTCAAGAACATGAAGGGAAGGAAAAGGAAAGCCTTCATGTCACAGCCAGTTGTTTCAGACTCAGCTGAGTTGGATGGAGCTATGGGCCACTCTTCAGTAGATACTGTCTGAATAAACATGTCGATCACCATCATGTTATATATTTGAAAAATCCTCCACCCTAATTGCTAAACATGGTCATTGTGTTAAAAAAAATTACAGAGCAACTTTCACAAACTGGAAGGTGTTGTGTCTTGAGTGGATTGTCATTTTTAAAATTAGCTTCACGCCCCAACTCCCATATATCCAAACTTTAATATGCTTCTATTTGGTATATTCCTCACAGAAAAAAATTTACAATGGAGAAACCCCTCTGGGAAAGTAAATTCAGTGTTCACTTTTTTTTTTTATTGTTAAGAGTAGATTTACGTTCAGTCAGTAATCTTATTGACCCTGTAAGGTTGTATGTCCACAATAGACATTCCCATGACCTTTCCCTGCAAATAAATTATGTGCCAATTACTTACCTCAAATTATATTTTAAAAGCAAGTAAAACCACATTGAGTATTAGACATTTGTAAGTGATGATACATCCAGTGGGGGATGATGATGGGTAATAGTTTTATGAGGTAACAGGAGACAATAGATTTCATGTGTGAGAATAGCATTACACTCTTGGCCTTCTTGCCTCAAGCTGTTATGCCAAACAGAAGCTCATGAGAAAGTCACCTTGGGATATTTAATCAGTCATAAACTCAATGTTATAAAACACTGCAATATTCTGTTCAAGATTGGCTGTCCCATATAAGAAAAACTTGAATTAATTGAAGCATATCTAAAAGAAAATGACCTTGATAAAGTGAGGTCTAGAGATCATAGAGCAAAAAATTCATTGATGGTAGTGAGAAAAATAAGCTTGAATAAAGACAGACTTAGCAGTGATATTGACATTGCATTCATCATCTGAAGGGCATTTGTATGGAGAAAGAAGATAGAATTTGATCAGCATAGTACTGGATGACAGAGCTCTTCCAATATAAGTACAGGATAAACATTTTTTTAATTTAAATTTTATTTTTTCAATCAGTTTACATTCAATATTATTTTGTATTAGTTTCATGTGTACAGAATAGTGGTTAGACAATCATATACTTTACAAAGTGTTTCCCCTAACATTTTCAGTACCCACCTGGCACCATACATAGTTATTATTATATTATTGACAATATTCCCTATGCTATATTTTATATCCTCATTACTATTCATAACTACCAATTTGTATTTTTAATTATATTTTATTGATTATACTATTACAGTTGTCCCATTTCCTTCCTTCATTCCCCTCCACCCTGCACACCCTCTCCCACCCACATTCTCTCCTTTAGTTCATGTCCATGTGTCATTGGTTCTTTAGCTTCTACATTTCTCATACCATTCTTGCCCTCCCCCTATTTTCTACCTACCATATATGTTACTTATTCTCTGTACCTTTCCCCCCTCTCTTCCCCTCCCACTCCCCTGTTACCAACCCTCCATGTGATCTCTATTTCTGTGGTTCTGTTCCTGTTCTA
>PVKM010036267.1:0-14858 GCA_004027735.1 Carollia perspicillata
AGGGCACACACAAGACAGGCCCCGAGAGGCCAAAATCAACATCCATTGGCCAGCGGCACACGGTGTTTCCTCAGCAATACCCCACCCCAAACCGAGGGATCTGACCCTATATGATCGTAAGGTTCAGCCCAACATAAATGTATGTATTTATATACACATGCATAATATGTATTGGGCTGAACTTTACGAAATTGCTGTTCCTCGCCTGTTTTGGCCTGACCAATCAGTTGTAAAGGTATACGAGTCTGTGTGTGTGGCCTCTGTGTATAATAATTAGACAGCACCCCGAACTGGGAGTCAGAGAGGCGGCAGGCACGTGGGGTCCAGGAGCAACTCCCCCGTTTACAGTCTGGGGGCCCCGAACGAATGGCTTGCTCTCTCTGAGCCTCTGTGTCTCTGCTGGAGATGCAAGGGCACTGCAGCCTGCCTCCAGGGCTGCTGAAGGGACTGCAGGAGGGCACAGCCAGGGCCTACCCAGGGTGGGCCTCTAAGGAACCTCTCAGACCCACGCATGACAGCCCCACCTAGTCACCCCACTGGGGGCAGGCCCGGGGCATCTGCATGGCCCCACTGGGCCTCTGGAGGACTTTACCAAAAGAAACAGGCTCTCGCATGGAGGAAGCATCGCCTTTCCTGATCCCCACCCCTTCCCCCCATGCCTCTCAGTTGAAATAGTGATGCGGCAGCGGTTAACGGATGTCCCAGCTCCAGTGTCGGGCCAAGTCTGGTTGCAGAATGACCTACTTCCGCCATCCATAACCACAGCTGTGCCCAGTGTTCATCCTCAAGAGACGCCGCCTTCAGTTCCGCATTCACCCGTCAACTCCCAGCAAACTGCCTCAGGGGCTGGGCCACACGGAGCCTCCCACGGGACTGAGGTGGGGTTTGCCAGTGACAGGGAATCCTGGCCTCTGTGCAGGAGGGTGTCCTAGGGGCAGGTACACACCCCCTCTGGGCCTTGGTTTCTCTTCTGCACATTCAGTCGAAAAGTGTTAACAATCAACTAAAAAAGAAAAGAAACACCTGCCAGGCAAAGAAAGCTGCCTCTGGGTGGACCCAGCCCTTGGAGGAGAGATCGCCACTCTGACTTGGCTGGAAATCAGCTCTCGGGGTTCTACCTCGGTAGCTGGTGTCAAGGAACAAACACAGATTCAAACTCCAGCCCTGTTGCTGTCGGTGGAAATTAGGCTCTTCCTCGGGACCGCGAGGAAAGCCTTCCAAGGACCCACACACAGGAGACTGTGGTTTGGCGAAATGGTTTATTTGTGTGGACGGCTGCCCCTGGGTTTCCAATGTCCCTTCTCTGTTCATCCCACCGTGGAAGAAGTCCAGCCTTGTCTTCAGCAAGGCCAGAGCAAAAGCTTCGTGTTCAAGTTCAGTCTTTTGGAGCCCATGCAGTCTGCTCTGGGCCCCAGAAGCTGCTAGACCCACATGGTCATGGGCTTCTGGAAAAGAGGATACGAACGTATAGGGAAAGAGCAGGTTCCCGAGAGCGGGGGGGGGGGGGGGGGTGTAGAGAGAGAGAGCAAGCTCATCTTCATTCCCCTGGGATTATATTAGCTTGGGTTTGGGGCGGACCAGGTGCTTTTTCAAAAGACCCAATGAATTTCCCTTGCTTTTGTGGGCTCTGGATGGGTTTACACCCCTAGTGAGACTGGCAGGCCGCTGTGGTCCAGCACGTCCCCCAGCACCCCCAGCAATCCAGTGCCCTATGGGGAGAGGGAGGAGTGCCCACCCCCTCGGTGGAGCACGCTGTGGTCCCCTGGGGTGTGACGCTATAGCTCCCTGGTGAAGCAAACAGGCTCCCGCTCCCCAGTGAATTAAGCTCAGTGTCTAATTCCCTTTGCCTCTCCTTTTCCTATTAATAATTAGCTAACGACCAATGGTAACATTGTGAGTTCCTCGTTGTGTGACGTTGGGGAAGTCACTGAACCTCTGTTAATCTCAGTTTCCCCATCAGTGAAATGAAGGTAATAACATCCACTCCTCAGGGTTCTCATGAGGAATTTTTTAAAATAACATATAAAAATAGTATTTGCCATTTTTAGAGGTTGGGCTCCATGCCAAGCTCTGTGCCACGAACTCTAAAGATCATCGCTGTTTTTTTCCTACAGTAACCTTTTGAAGTAGGTACTCTTATTCTCCCCATTTTACAGAGAGGCAAAACGGGCCTCTGGGAGGTTAAGTGATTTTTGCCCAAGGCATACAGCTGGCAAGTGACAAAGTCACGATTTAAATCCAGTCCATCTGGTGCCAGAGCTTACAGGCTCACCCACCATGTCGCATAGCTGATCAAATGATATAACACGTGTAGAGTTCCTGATGCATTGTAGAAGCTCCTTTGGCTAAAAGGCCCTTCTGAACTGGGACATTTCCTCCAGGGCTATGCCTCAGAAGTTTGGGGCAAGACTGTGAAGAGGAAGGAGTTCAGCCATCGCTTCTGATGCAGATCAAAGCTTTGATAGGAGACAGTCCCATCTTCTAACCTGCTTACCCTGAGCTGACTAGAGCTTAGCATCCCTCCCCGTGTTGGAGGCGTTTCAGGCTGTGGAGGAACCTGGGGCAGCGACAGGTAAGCACGGCCTCTGCCTGGCTATCTGAGCATCCCCACCTCAGGCAGGTGAGCTGACCACTCTACGCCTCTACTTCATCCCTGGAAAAGTGGGGGTGTTAAAGCCTACCTTGCGAGGTTTGTGATGCACAAGGTGCCCGTCACGTAGCAGATGTTCAGTAAACAGTAGCTGTCATCATTTATTATTTTGTTTAGGCAAGCCACGGTTTCTGAGCCAACTGCAGCCAGCCTTCTTCAGACTCAGCAGCTGCTGGCCAAAACCTGGCTGGCTGGTTTCAATACACCCAGGAGTTTGAATGCAACCAAAGGCTTTCAGGAGCATTGGTTGGGTTCCACTGCTAGTTATTTGCAGAGTGCCTGGACACTCAAACCCAGTCTGGCCAGTTCTTCCGGGAACTGGGGTGCAGGCTGTGTGCAGAAGGTCCGCCTGTTTCTTGCCTATCTGCAGAGCAGCCAAGTGTAGAAGAAATTTTAGCTCTTTCTTTTCAAAACAAGGTTCTGTGGCTGTAGTTGAAAACCAAGCCTGGCTTAGCCTCATTGGCAGCCAGAGTGACACTGAGCCTGTGTTTGCAGAAAGGGCAGCTCGGTGCTAACAGCCCGGGGCCCCGCTCCAAGCCTGTTTCTTTAAACAGCCATCAGCCAACTTAGCCGCTGCGACAGCAGTGGACTGTCCAGTTGGGGTGCACACACTTGAGGTGGTGCTAAACTCTATCACTGAGAGTGGGATCACCCTGGAGAGGTGGGCGGGGCATCATGGAAACAGCCAGAGACCGGCCAATTCTCGGCTCTGAGAAGACCACAGCGCCGCCTAGAGGAGCCCCAACTTCTGGCCATCAGTTAAAAGCAAGGTGGAGTAGCAGAACTTGGAGAGGGAGGGAATCCGTTTAGGGCTCCACGGTGGGGGCGGGGACTGGGGGCGACCACGTGGCTGGGGGAGGGATGAAGCAGGAGGCCTAAGAAGCAGTGTAGGTTTTCTTCCCACGTCTGCAGTGTGACCTGGAGGGCTCTGCTTGCCCTCTCTGGGCCTTTGCTGCCTCGGCTGAGAAACAGGGAGAGCTGATAGGACTGCGAACCATGTAAGATGATGATGACTGGGGATTTTTTTCCGCTGCTGTATCCATAGCCCGGGGCTCAGTGCCTGGCACACGGAAAGCCCCCTATAAATAATTACTGAATGAAGATGCCTCTTCCCCCAGTCCTCCTCAATGTAATTTTCTCAAAGGCAAGTTTTAGATTAGACAAGCATTCTATGTTGGCACGGACTGTTCCTGGTGCAAGAAACAGTCAGTATGTATCTAATTTTAAAAGGCATTGATCCAGCCTGTGAGATCCTAATGAGGCAGAGACAGGGAGAGAAGCCTTCCTTCCCTCATCCCTCTCAGGAATCCCTCTCCCCACTCCGCCATCCTGGGGCTCAGCGACCGCAGCCAGAAAGCGCCTGGGGTCCCAAAGGCAGGACAGCACACCCAGCTGCCTGCAGCACTGGGCAGGTGACTCGGGAGGAGAGGGGCCCGCTGAGGTCTGGGGTGAACTGGACAGTGTCCTCCCCGCCCACAGGGCAGTTCCTGTGGGCTCCTGTCAATCATTCCTGAAGGAAATGCAAGCCTGGTGCAGCCAGCTCTTGTCATCTTTTTTTAAAGAGGAATATCGAGATTTTTATGTGAAAATCACCTGGTTTCTAAAGGTTGGTAACGAAGTCAACAATTAAAGAGAAAAAATACTGGATGAGGCCAACAGAACCTGGTGCAGGCTGGATTCAGAACCCTGAGGGCTTGCGGGTGGGGCGGGAACCTGTTCAAAGGGAGAAGACCCGGTCCTTGCCCTGGTGGAGGCCCAGCCCTGCCTTTGGGAGGCCCTGGTTCTGATGGGAGGAGCCTTCCATCACTGCTCGTGGAATTGTCTGGAATGTGCAGGCAAGTTCATGTGCAGACGAGTTCCCTGGAGACAAGGCCCCAGCCACCAGGAGCTACACGATGGACGGACCAGCCTGGAGAAATTTGGGGTGAATCAGGGAGATATTTCTGACATCTTCCAACACATTCCTGAAGAAAAGGCAGCATGGGGGTGACCGTGGGAGGGGTGTCCCACATGGAGAGCAAGGCTGGGGCAGAAACAGAGAGGCGGGGCACACAAGGTGTAGGTGTAGGAGACAGCAAAACCTGGAGGCCAGATGGAGAGCGCCCAAGCCACATGGGCTCCCGGGGACCACCTGGTCCTATGGTCCCAAAACACAGATGGGAAAAGAGAGATTCAAGGATGAAGGGAACTTGCCCCAGTCCATGCAGCAAACTGATGACACAGGAGAGGACTGAAGTTGCAAGAGACCTGGTTGGGGGTGGGAAGGAGCCCCAGAGCCAACCCGAGGGATGGCTGCTTGGTGGTTTCCACAGATGAAGAGCCCCACCCCCTCCCCTCTTCCTGGTGGGCAAACTGGAGCCAGGTGGGGGCATCATCTCCAGCCATGGCTGCCCTTTGAATTAACCTTTAGACCGTGCAGTTAGCAGCACCATCCATCTTCCTCCCAACAGGCTCCAGAGGTCTGGCAGGGAGCGCCAGTGCGGTCCAGAAGGAGCCAGGGCTCAGTGACAACCGGACGAGGGGACCGAATGGGCACCGGCCAAGCCGCTGGGACAGTTGGGAGCCAGCGGAGGACGTTTCCATCTGTATTAATGGAGCCGGATTTTCCTTGTCACTACCTTCAATTTTTTTTTTAAATTGAGGTATCAAGTGCATAAGGGTGTGGCACTTCAGTGGCCTGCTCGTGAAATTCTCACATATCTGCCTCCATGCACTCTCTACCCATGTCAAGGCACCGATCGTTCCTGGCACCCCAGATGCTCCCCATGCGTCCGTTTCCAATCAAAAGTGTCTTCCCCAAGGGTTGTAACACTACTGTGACTTCTGCCACCAACAATTACTTTTGTCTGCTCTTGACTTTCATGTAAATGGAATCACAGAGGGTGTGGTCTATGGCAGATCGAAACTTCCAGAGATGGGTGCAATGGTTCCCCCCATTCCTCCTCTCCCCAAGTAACGCTGACACTCCTCCCATAGATCAGTGGGTTCTGTGTACCCTCCCCTCGAAGCTGAGGGGACCTTCATGATGGCCTCAACTCCCAGAGTACAGTGGCAGTGATGCTGTGTGACTTCTGAGTGGATCGTGCAAATAAATGCCTTGTACCATCACCCAGCTGTCTTGTGACTCTTACTCTCGGAGCCTGGCCGCCATGCCGGGAGGAAGCTGCAGCAGCCTGTGCAGGGGCCCCGATGAGCGGGATCCACAGTCTGGGCTGACCTCCCAGCCAACAGCCAGCAACAGCCTGCCAGCCACGTGAGCGACACATGTTGAGAGCAGGACACCCCCATGTCCTGCTCATCAGTCCCAGCTGAGCTGCCCACCGAGACCTGATTGAGCACAGACGAGCCACCCCCGTGTCCTACCTACATGGCATCTTGTGAGCCAAATAAACAATCGTCTTTGTTTTTCGCCACCGAGACCGAAGGAGTTTGTTATGTAGCAACAGACCATTGACATATGGACCAGAAAAAGATTTTAAGCAGAACGGTGATGTTCAAATAGGTCTTTTATCCTTGTATTCAGTGAAAGACTCAACACAAATTGGCATAAGGGGGTAAAAAAAGAGAAAGACAAGTGATACGCTGGTTTTGGGGACCAGAAAGTTCCAAGGGGGTGTGCTAGGGCTGCTGCAACAGACTCCCAAAGACTGGGGGCTTCAACAAGCAAACTCCCCTGCCTCCCCGTTCTGGAAACCGGAAGTCCCAGATCCGGGCATCGGCCAGCTGGCTCCTTCTGAGAGCTGTGAGGAAGAATCTGTTCCTCTCTCCTTGGCGTGCAGGTGGCTGTCTTCTTCCCGTGTCTCCACGTGATCTCCCTCTACGTGTGTCCCCAGGTACAGGTGCCCCCTTTGCATAAGACCACCGATCGTGTTGGCTTGATTAAGTGTCCCCCTTGCTCCAGTATGATTCCCAACACATTACATCCACCACAACCATAGTTTCAAACAAGGTCCCATCCTGAGGTTCTGGGGGTTAGGACTGCAGTTGGAGGGGGGCGGAGACAATCCCAACCGTAACAGGGTCAGCTCAGTGGTGGCCAGGTCCAGGCCTTCCTGGCTGTCACCAGCCTCTCTGCACCTCTCGGCTTTGCTTTTCCCTGTTCAAGCCACTCTCAGGCCCCATGTGGTGACGGGGTACTCCAGGCTCACAGCTCAAGGTCTCAAGGACCGGCAGAAAAGAGCTGCCTGTCTCCGCAGGCCCAGCTTATGCTTGTCCTCCCATTTCATTTCCTCTGATTGGGCCATGGAGCCTCCTGGAGACCCATCTCTGCAGTCCAGGAAGGCCACATTTCCATGGGTCCAGCCTGAGCCCCTGTGGACCCCTGGAGCAAACCTAGGGGTGGGCATCAGAGGCGCCACTCCCAGAACAAGAGTGATGGGGCCCAAGAAAGAGCCGAACAACTCACGCCCACCCATGGAGACAGGGGGCTGTTGGGAACACGTGGCCCCAGCTGCTCTAGGATGGAGTAGTGTGGGTGGTCCTGTGCTGACCTCCCCTCAGCCGGCAGCTCTCTTGCAGGGGCGGGTCCCGCCACTCCCTGATCTCCTGTGTCACGTTCCTACGGAAAGAAAGGCACACTCAAAACCCAGTTCAGAAATTATAGGAAAAAATAATATTTAAAGGCACTTATGGAAGATCCTCAGAAGGCCCTTCGAATGTCAAACAGCTGTGAGCCAACCCTAATTTGATGAACTACGTGTTAATGAATCCCAGACATGCAGATTAAATTCTCTTTAGATCGCACGTGGTTTTAAAATGTATTTCTCTCCAGCGTGTCTGGTGGGAAACAAGGTTAACAAAACACCTGCAAGGCCGGTCTGCTGATCTGGGGGTCTGGGGGCTGAAGATGGCCCTGGCTCTGGCCCTGGGGGGCTGCAAGCTGGGCAAGGGAAAAAGACACATGGACAGACACGCTGGCGTCATCGTAGACCAGCACGAGCAAGGGCACGCCGTGAGTACAGTTGGCTGTGGGCGGTTCTTTCACTTCACAAACACGTGCCAGGGCATGGGCACGCAGCGGCGAAGAGGAAAGCGTGCGCCCCTCCAAGCCCACCTCCAGTCGAAGTGGCACCCAGCCCCTTGCATCCCCTTCACAACCTGCACTAAGGGGACAGGCAATAAGCAGGGAGGCAGGGCGCTACCCAAGGTAGTTTCCAAGTCTAATTGTGCTATCAAGGAAAGAAGCATGGTGAAATGGGGTGAGAAGCAGGCTGGGATGGGGGAGAAAGGGAAGAGGAGGTTGAAGAAAGCAGTGAACGGTGGGAAGGCTGGGGGACCAGCAAGCCCTAAGGCTCTGGCGTCAGCACAGGCCGGCCGGTTCAGAAATCGAAGCGGGCCAAGGGCGTGGGGTGCCAGGCGGCAGCAGGAACGCCCCAGGGAGTGAGTAAGCATCGTGTCGTCAGAACAGCAGCACGGCGACCTTCAGCGCGGTGCCGGGAGACCACGGTCGTCGGAGACAGGAGAGATCTAACGCAGCCACCACTGGGAAGCTGAGCACGCGCGCACGTTCTGCAGGGAGGCGTGGCTGGGCTGCCGGGCCGGTCACGTGGGTGAGTCCCCTTCCGGGAGAGTCTTCAGGCTGCAAGCCTGTGTCTGTAGAGGCACAGTTCCTCCAGAAATGTTTACGGAAGTAAAACTTCTGTGTGGGGGCAACAGCAACGCACTGCGTACGGAAACACGTGCCAACCAAAACACAGACCTACAGTAAAGTGGTCATGTCGGGGGAAGAGCACTGCTGAGAGAATTGACCAAGAGACCAGCCTCCCGGAGCCCCTGGACTGCCGTGTGCTGGCGACACTCTCAGCAGCCCCGTGATCTTGGTGGAGATGACCTTCAGGCAGAGAGGGGCGGCCCCTGCAGCCCCGTTTGATGAATGCGTTGATTGAGCTGGTGATCACAAGTGAATGAATGAGTGAACACAGGAGAACCCGCACGCCCTGGCTGCTGGCTTGCAGGAGGGAAGTTGCGAGGCCAGTCCCGAAGGTCAGCGCCGCGTGTTTTCTCCACCTCTGTAGGCGGAACCGGCCCTGGCCCCGCCCCTCACCGCTCCCAGCCCACCTCTGGTCAAGGTAGGATGTGGCACCTTCTATCACTTCCACAGCCTGCATGTGCCAGGGACAGGCGGCCAACAGCCAGCGGCCCCATGGAGCTGGTGACAACATGACAGATTAGGAGCGCCACGGAGCCTGGCCACCAGAATGACAAAGGGAAGGAGATGATAACTTGCCCTGTCCCCTATCTATTTCTATTTCTCTCTGAACCTTGAAAGACAGCGTTCGGCAGGTCGCTCACGCTGCTGATAGAGACGTGAAGTGTCCTGAGTGCTTATCACTGTCCCAGCCCTGAGTTAGGGACGGAGGTGAGAGGAGGGGCTGGGGTGGGGGAGGAAAGGGCCCGGCCTGGATTCCGGCCATTCCGAATGGGGAGAAGCTCTTACAGGGGAGCCGGGGAGACTGGGGGAAAGGAGCCCCGGGGCCACACTCGTGAGGGCACTTCTGTAACTGAGTCTCTATGACTTCAGCAGACCTTCCCAGGGCTTGATTCCTTCATCTATAATAGAAGTGGGGTCACCCCAGCCTCTCCCCGGCACTGGAAGGTGGGGAGGATATGAGAACCTGCCCCAGATGTTCGGCCAACTATCCAGTCGGACACCCTAAGACAGGACTCCTCCTGGGCGCCCCCCTAGGACCTCAGCCCCTCACTCCCTGGCCCCTGTGGCCACCACCAGGGTTCCCACTGTGTCGAGGGCAGATTCTGCCCATTGGGGATGAGGCCAGTCTGAGGCTAAGTCCCAGGGCCTCCATTCTCCAGCATGTGGACTACATGGGTCACTTCTCCTCTCTGGGCCTCAGTCTTCTAATCTGTCCAGTGGGGACAAGAGTGTCCCACTGCTGGGCATCACTGGTGGAAGGCTGGCATCTATTAAATGCTTGTCATGGGGCATTGGGCCCGTAATAAGCACCAGCAGGTGGAGGTCACTGACCTTGTGGGGAAAAAAACTGTCCTGGGCTGAGAATGAGCCAGTGAGGCCCTGGGTGTGACATCTAAGGAGGCCCTGAGAATGGACACCTTCTTAGATTTTGCTCTGCTTCCTCCTGCCATGGTCGGACAGGGAGTCAGACGGGGACGGCTGGCCCCAAAGCACACACTGAAGAAGGACAGCAGGGAAGCCCCCAGTACATATGAGGTGCCCACCGAAGGCCAGGCACTGTGTGAGCTCAGGGTCTGAGGCCACCTTTACCCAGGCATCCTCGAGGGAGGAGACAGGCTCAGAGAGGCCATGTCCATCGGGTGCCAAGGTCCCTGGCCTGAAAGGGCAGTGTCCAGATCTGAACCCGGGGTCCAGTGATCCCCTAGTGAGCCTTAACAGTAGTGACCCCCTGTCTCCAGCACCTGTGCTGTTTCGGCTGGCATCCTTCAGGGGAATGTGTGGAGAGGCATGGAGCTGAGGGTCCCTCTGCACACGTGCCCCACCTCTGGACCATTGGGGTTCCTCCTCTTGGGGCCCCAAGTCCTCCCTGCTGCTTGGACTGGCCACCCCTACTTCTGGCCCAGGTCTGGAGAGAAGATTGAGGCCATTCCTCTCCCCCGATGCTGCCAGCAGGGCAGGAGAGTGGGCGGGGGTCACCCTCTCTGGGCTCAGGTGCCTGCTGCCACCCTGAGCTGGGAGTAAGGATGAGGAGCTAGCACTGCGGAGGGCCGGCTTGCCCAGTGCTCCCTGCTTCGTTCCTCCTTAGCACACCCTGTAATCTGAGGCTATCCTATTATAAAATCAGTGAATTATTTTGTTTTTCGTTTAGGTTTTGCTCATCTTTTTATTACCAATGCTTGACATATATTTAGCACTCAATAAATACTAATAAGTGGATTATTCACACTAAAGATGATGAAATGCTTCCTGGTGAATTGTTAATTGCTTGCTTTCCCCCAGCATGTCAGCTCCCACCTGGTCACACTGCATCCCCGAGGCGTAAATCTGCACCTGTCTACCTTGCACTAGAGCCTTTAGAAATATTTGCTGAATGAGAGAGTGCCTCAGTGAAGGACATCAGGGTTCCTCCCATTTGCAGACAAGGGAACGGAAGCTCAGGGGACGAGCATTTGAAGCCAGGACTTGGGGGCTGCAAGCTCTGCGTTGCTCTGCCTCTACGCCAGGCCACCTCCTGGGGGCCTTGCTTCAGCAGGGATGGTGCAGTACAAACCAGCGAGTTCAAATGAAATGCAAATGACAACACAGATGTCACTGGGGCTGCCCATACAATGTCCTAGCCTCTGGGACAACTCTTGGAGACTCAGTAGGAAACCCTGCTGCAAGCTGGTCCCTCTGGGTGGCAGCTGGAGGTGGTGACAAAAAGCCCCAGAGGCAGCAGTGGCCAGCCAGGTTGTGATGCTGGCACTGACCCCAGGTGGCACCTGTGGCCGAGATCTTTGGGGAGGTGCTCACTGTCCTGAGGGTCTCCTGGGCAAAGGGAAGGAGAGGAAGGAGAAGTCTCTGCTTAAAACTAGGGCCTCTGTCCTGCCACATGGCACACAGACTTCCCAGGGCTGGCTGGCTGCGGAGGGTCTCAATCCTACAGGATTAAAGACCACCAGGGGCCCAAGAGAGCTTACCTAGGAGTTCCTCGCTTTAACATAGCATGTAGTAACAAAGGGAGGCAGGGGTGCAGCCCAAGAAGTGGGGGAAGCTCGCCTTCTCCCCTCAGCAGCCTCTGGGATGAGCGCAGTTCCAAAATGCACCAATCCGCCACCTCCCAGCATACACAGGGAAACTGAGTTCCAAGAAGCCTGGGGAGGGGCAATTTGCTCAAGGTCACGAAGAGAGAAAGGACTGGCACTCGAGTCTCCTCACCCACCCTCGGGGACATCCATAACTGGGGGAGGGGAGCAGCAACCAGCTCTGGGTGAAGGTCTGGGAGTGTGCAGGGTCTGGCAAAAATGGGTCCCGCTGGCCAGCCCCGCCCAACAGGTGCCCAGTGCCTGGGGACCCAGCTTCGCCCAGGCCTTTGACACTGCTGCCCCCTGGCGGTCATTGACTTCATTCTCTAACGCCAGGTCCCTGACAGCTCTTGGCTGGTCCAGGGAGGGGACAGTGGGAACGACCAGAATATGGGATAATGAGGGAGGGGCAAGATGGTGATAGAGTCACAGAAAGAGACAGAGGCTTGGCCTTCTCCCTTCTACACCTCCCCACAGAGAAAGATGCTGGAAAGAGTTCCTGGGGGCGCACAGAAGCCAGTCAGCATTGGGGTCCGGAGAACACAGGGCTCCAATCCCACTGTGGTGGATTATAAATGGCAGCAAGTCCTTGATGCTCCTGCCACCCAGAGCAGGAGCCGTTTCCCCTTGACTTTGGCCATCCCTGGGCTCGTGCTGACCAACAGAAGGCAGCATAAGTAACACCGAGTACGGCCTAAGCCGGATCATAGATCAGCAGCCTCCACCTTTGCTTCTTAGAGCCTCCCTGGGACCCAGCCACCACATCACCTGCTAAAGCGACCTCATGTGGCAGGGCACCAAGGCATCCCAGCAGACAGCCCCTGCTGGGCCCTCAGCCAGAATCCAGCACGGACTGCGGCCGGGCGCGCCAGCCACCCCGGGCGTTCCAGCCCCGGCACAACTTGCACGCAACCGCACCCTGGCCAACTGTGCGCGGCAGAGCCGCCGAGCTGAGCGCAGTCAGCCCACATGCATGGCAGACAGCATGTGAGGGTGGTTCTTTTCAGCCTCGAAATTTTGCTGACCTCATTATGCAGAACGAGAGAAGCAAACAGAGCTTCACCTCTCAGACGCTATGTGAACTTGGGCCTGTGTTGGCCTCTCTAGGCTCCGGCTTCTGCACAGAGCAGCAGGGCCCAGAATAGGTGTAGGGGTTCAGTGAGATGGGGTGCGCAAAGCCCCGAGGCGCCAGGGCCCGCTGACTGCTAAGGTGCTCTGAGCTCCCCGGAGCCAGGCAGCACGCTCAGCACTTGCACGCAAGGTCTCTGTACCTTATTGAGCCTCGTGGCGGCCGTCTGAGGCGCTCAGTTTCACAGAGAGCAAAGCGGATTTCCCAAATAAATACTCCCAGTTCGCAACGAGGGAACTAAGGTACAGAGACGGCGAGCGGCTTGCCCAAAGTACTTGGCTGATATGAAGAGCCAGGATTCAATCCACAGAGCAAACACAAAGGAAAAGACAGCCATCATCATCATCCTCACCATCCTCATCTCTGTTCGCACCATCTCCACCATCATCTCCTTCGTGGCCATCCTCATCACCATCATCGTCATCACTGTCATCATCCACGTCATGCTGTGTGTCCACAGGAAGTAGCTGAACCTCCCTCAGCCTGGGAAAACCGTGCCTTCTGAAGGGGGCTGGACTCTCAGCCAAGAAGGTGAGGCACTCAGAGCTACCCTCACTCTCTCTGGTTCCCCTCCACAAACGCCAGCACAGACGTGGGGGTCTTCACCCAACACACACGTCCCTTCTGGGCAAAACTCCCTGGATGCCTGGCAGCAGAAGCCAAGTTTTAACTCCCGGGTGTCCTTCCCCACCTCTGAGCTCACCAGAGTCCACAGGCCTCGGGAAGGCGCCTCTGGGCCTTTGGCCCATGGTCTCCCTGACAGGCCCTGGACACAGACTAAGCCACAGGTGGCCGATGTATATTCTCCGAGTATTGGTTCTGCACATGTATGTCCTGGACCCCGCTGGGAGCCACATGCTGTGCTGGTTCCGCACCCACTCCAACAGCTGGAGGAGGACAAGTCGGAAGCCAGACAGGCTCAGACCAAAGCAGGCCCTTTAATTCCCAGGCTATGACTGTGGGCAAGTCACTTAGCCTCCGTGTGCCCCATGCAATGACTTTTGGGGCCCCATATGTCCCCAAGTGTGCACAGCCCCTTCCAAGGCACCCCTCCCCCAGGCACTGGCATCCGGACTGAGTCCAGGCTGGCATCCTGGGCGAGCAATGGGGCCGACCTTAGGACTCTGTGGACATGGGTGGCTGCCCCCCCACCCATGGCCGAAAGACTGGGTACAATGATGCCTTAGGCCCCGGAAGAGCCTCCCAGAGTCTCTGGTCCTAGCTCCTCCCAGCTCTCAGCTACTTCTATGCTGGAGAGAAGGCCTGTCAGTCAGGGGTCACCGGGACAGGGACCTGCCCCAGGGTCGCTGCTCATCATCAATGCCTTGGCCCCGGGGGCCACCTGCACCGCCATTTAAAATACCTAGGAGCCTGTCATCACAGACAATTGGCGTCTTAGTATTGGGCTCCACAGCGTCACTCAGAATCATTCCATCTCTCCAGGTTCCTGATGACAGTGCTGCCACGGCTCTCAGCAGCCTACCATGCCCCAGGCTCGGCTGTGAACGCCCCACGCGTGCGTTCCTTCAGCACCTACTATGTGCAAGATCCCTGCCATTGTAGAGCTGATTTTCTAGCCAGGAAAGAAAATAATGAAAATAAAAATAATACTAAATCAGTAAATTATATAGTAGCTGATCAGTATTGTGGAGAAAGAAAACCCAAATTGGGAAACGGCACCCATATTGCTGGGGGAATTTCATCTTTTGTGAAGTGGTCAGGGCAGGCCTCGGCAAAGGGCGATGTTTAACAAAGCCTTGCAGGAGACGAGGGTGGAGCCAAGCAGATATATGGAAAAGGTGCAGCCTGTGCAAAGGCCCGGAGGCAGGAAGGAGCTGCCGAATTCCAGAACAGCGCGAGGGCCGGAGTGGCTGGGACAGGGAAGAAGCAGCAGGAGACAGGGGCCCTATAAAGACTTTGCTTCTATGCTGGGGCCACAGGGTGCTGGGCAGAGTTGCACCGGGATCCAACTCACACTTCAAAAGCTCCCTCGCACTGCTGCCCCAGAGCAGATGTACAGAGTGGAAGCAAGGAGACCAATGAGGAGGCTTCCCGGGGATTCAGGTGCAAGGCGATGGGGGCAGAGGCCAGGGTGGTCCCAGTGGCAGTAGGGGAAGCGGTCGAGCCTGGGTATTTGGAAGTTAGAGCCCTGACAGGACTCCTGGCAGATGGGACGTGGCTTTATTTCAGCATCACAGCCCCTCAGAAAGGCAGGCGTGATCAGTCAATGGAGGCTGAGAACTTGGTGAGGTCGCCTGCTGCTGCTGGCTCGGGGAGACAGCAGCCCAGGGTGGCTGTGCGGTGGCATGGCTAAGGGCCCTGGGCAGAGGCGGTGAAGGGGGCTGAGACCTGCCTGCCCGGCCC
>PVKM010036268.1:0-14912 GCA_004027735.1 Carollia perspicillata
GTCATATGATCAATCCCTTGTTTCCCCACATGTATTAAGCACCTTGACATTGGAGTTGGCTGTCTGTTTTTCTATTAGCAAAGAGGAAGGGGATCCTTTCTGATATTTTTGCTTGAGAAACCTAGAATGCCAACTATAATTCTTGTTAACATCCTGAGAACATGACACTAGTGGTTTCAAAATCAAATCAGATCTTTTTTTTTTTTTTTTTTTTTTTTTTTTTTTTTTTGCTGTGTAAATTGAACATTGTTTTCCTGGTCAATTTCTCTAGCTCTATTCCTGAAGGATGTCTCGTGGCCAAACCAGAACTCCAAACGGGTTCTTCTGGATTCCAGTGCTCTGCCCATCCAATAAAACATGCTACTCTCTGTCCTTAAAATATTTAGACTAAAATCCAATTGTGAATGGTCAGAATTGGCTGCTTCTTTTCTCTTTCCTTGTCCAAGGCAACCTATCCTTCAAAGTTGACTTCAAGTCCCATGTATGTGAAGTTACTCCCGCGGCCCAGCTGCCCATGATCCTTTCACTTCTGCAGAAACAGCTCAGTTTTAGGGTTTAATTATGATCTGGTTTGTAGCATGTATGTGTGTCCATCTCCTGAAGAAGAATGCAGATCCTTTGATCATAGAGATGATATCGTTCTATGCCGCTATAAAGTTTGCAACATGTGGCGTAGGGTAGACCTAGAATAATTTCTGTATGAAAACTTGCTAATAGACATAAGCATATGCGTATTAAGACCATCCATATTTAGAACTAACACATGTGTATCCAAGCAAATAGATGATGGAATTAAAAAACATATGTGGCCCACACAAAATATATGTGATGAGATGACGTATTTGTACAAGAGAATTTTTTGAGAGTTAATTTATGTGTACTATATTTTAAGCCACTCGTTTCTTAGAAGGTTTTCCCCTCTCCCCCAGTGGATGTCTCATTAGTATGCTTTAAATTTAGAAAGCATGAATTAATTGCTGAAACTATGTCTTTGGGGAATTAGTACTTAAAAAAAAGTCTGCCTGAAATAATAAAATTTGCAGATGAATTGTGAAGATGCTCAGCGAGCCCCTTTGCTCATTGTCCTTACAAAGGGAACATTGTGCATTATTTTGTTATTGATTCCCTTTCAGTAAAGGATTTTAAAAATAATAATGTGAAGAAACAAAAGCTGGGAAACACAGCCACTCCAATGGCATTTTCTCCTTCTGTGCCTTAGTGGCCTCACCCACTAAGAACAATGCCCCATAAGGGCTTGTAGCTTCTGAGAACAAAATGGCTTTTTTTGGTGCCTCGTATCTAAGCCACTTCCTTACACTCTGGTAGAGCAGAAGTGTTGCCATAGTCTTCTCTATGTCCTTAGGCACCACTGTAGTCCAGTAATATTTGAATTTTGTATCCAAAATATAATGTAAATGTCATTTCATGTGCCTTCATTAATTTATGAATTCTTCCATTATTCATCCATTTACTCATCATTCATCAAATAACTCAGTGCCTCTTGAGGGCACTTTATGTATTGGGAATACTGTAGTAAATATAATATTCCTCATGGGGATCTTATCTCATGGGGATCACGGGGAAGACAGAGATTAAATAGATAATCACACAGATAAACATATGTAGTGGGACAGTGGTATTCCCTCATCTACCACCTGAATATGAAAGACAATGTAATTTCTTGATTTTATCTATAACCATTATGATTTTTTCACCTATATCCTCCCACCCATGGTCTTAGGGTGAAATTAAATGTTCAATTTTATCTGAAGCTTATTATGATTCACTAAAATAATATCTTCTTCTGGATAAAATTTTCCTTTTCTCAGATAATCTCTACCTGGTGGTCTTTCTAAGATGTAGTCTATAGGAATGAGGGGGAAGTGTTTAGTTCAGGCACCTCATGTCCTTGGAAGTGGACTTAAAGAAATTCTTGGGTATGTGCTGGCCCTGGGGGTGCCTCTTGCCCACCTGGATGTTCTGCACCCTTCTGGGTTCCAGTGTTAAAGTCCATGACTGGTGAACCACGGTCCATTCTTGTGCCCACATCAGTGCTCTGGGAGAGCATCACCATCTTCTCCGTTGCTAATTCTGCCTGCCCTCATTTCTCACTGACTATGGCCCCTGAGCCTTTGTTTCCTTCTGTCATCTAGTTGTCTGTCCTCAGCTGAGTAGGCACTTTGCCCTAACATACCAGGCACCATGAGAGGACAACTGTCTTTCAGTTCTACATTCATGCCACAGAGGAAATAAAATCAGCTGTGGTAATAAACGTCAAGCCCTCTCTCTTCCTGGTTATGACAGGTTGTCAGGTTCACTTGGAGGTGGCATTTCTCCAGATCTCGATGTGATCATCTCCTCCCAGAGGCACACACTAGTACCAGGACCAGTCCCCAGCATGTTCCTGACTTTGCTATCTGTTGCCAAATCCCCAAAGCTAAGAAAGAGTAGGCTGCTTTCAGTTCTCCTATGAGATACTCTCCAGATACATACTGATGTAGAGGTCCAGCTACCCAGAGCCTCCAGTAGAGGGGGTTCTGCTCTCCACAGTGAGCTGAGTTCCAGGCCTGTCCCTTTATATGAAAAATGCAGGAAATCAAAGACCCTACGACAGTTCCCTTTCAGGTGAAACTCTCCTGCTTTACTATTTGTTATGTGAGAAGCTAGATATTACCTTCATGTTTCTTTTTATATTTAATTAGTTATAAATACTAAATCTTTCACAAATGGATGTCTCAGATGAGTTCCAGCAGAGATCTGCTATTCAGTTCACCAAGAGGAAATCACATCAAAATATTTGTCCCCTTACATAAATAACTACAAATAACAATATGTTCCATAGAGGAAAAAATTATAAGGTGTACTGAGAGAGTATAACTGGGGAATCTAGGTCCCTGAGGGATTGGGCAGAGAAGATCTGAGAAGGAATTATCATACCGAGACCTGTAGGGTAAGAGTGAGTTAGCCACAACCTGAGATCTTGGATGTTTCCCTCCCTGTATGAATTAACAGAAAACAGACTACATTGTAGAGCACTTAATTACAAATAATATCTGTAATATCACATACCTCCACATACTTTCAGCCATGCCTACTTTAGCAAACCCAATTGTTCCATCAGTCTAGTCACGTCAAATGCCTCGGCGAAATGTTTTTATAGGTAAGTGTTGATAATCTGTCTGCTACTTCCTCTGGTATCTCAGAGCCTCAGAATGTCCTCATTCTCTAAAGCAGAATAAGACATTCTTCTCTGTTCAAAAACTACCAGAGCTTTTCCTTCTGATCAGGAGAAGAACTCTGAATCCCAAGTCCTGCTACCACTTTTATACCCCCAACACCCTGCTCCAATCACAGTCACCTCTCCATTTCTTGCTCCTGCCACTGCTCTGTCACAAACTTGTGGCTGCCTAGAGTAGATATTGGCTGGTGGCCACATGATTCACAGCCTCACATATTTCAGGTGTCTGCCCTTAACAGTGACACCTTTCTCACTCTCATACTTAAGGTTGTCTGTCTCCTCATTCACTCTTTTTCTCTTCTATGCCTTATTTTTCTCCATGGCACTAGTACCATCTGACATGCCATTTATTTTACTCACTTATCTAATTATTTTCTCTTCTTCCTTCTGTTCCAGCATATGTTATAGCTAGGGAGGGAATTTTGTGTGTTTTGTTCACTGGTGGATTTCCAGTGCCTAGAACAGTGTTTGCCTACTTAGAGGTGTTCGGTGAATGCACAAATAAATAAGTGATGGGGGAACTTACTCAAGGTTGCTCTCAACTGTAAATGCAAACACACATATACATATGTGCAAACGTGCAAAGCACTGCATTTTCATTCCCCTAACTTGCTGCTTTAGGGAATTAGGGACTCCATGATAAGACAAAATACCTTCCCATTCAAAAGGAAGGCATATTTTTCAAAAGTAGACCCTTCTCATGATAATTGTCTTAAGGCATCCAGTGATTTGTCTTTTGATTTACTTTAAGTAAAACATGGATACTTAAAAGGTAAGGAACAATGTCAAACTAGGTAAGTCACCAACACATGGAATAAAGACCATCATTTTATTGTGTACTGCTCAGAACTTAAAGAGTTTATTTGAATAGAGAAGACAGAGAAAAAAATTAATTTTAATATTTTTATGGTTTCTGTCTGCAAAGACAGTGTTATAGGCTGCTTGCAAATCTTGGCTGTTGTAAATAACACTGCAATGAACATAGGTGTGCATAGATTCATTCACATTAGCATTTCGAGTTTCTTCAGATATATTCCCAGAAGTGAAATTGCTGGGTCAGAAGGCAATTCCATTTTTAATTTTCTGAGGAACCTCTAAACTGTTTTTCCACAGTGGCTGCACAAATCTGGATTCTCACCAACAGTCCACGAGGGTTCCTTTTTCTCGATATCCTGACCAGCACTTGTTTGTGGATTTTATTGGTGATGATCATTCTGACAGGTTTGATAATATAGGTTTGAGACTATATTTCATAGTCTCAAACCTATAGGTTTGAGACTATATTTCATTGTGGTTTTAATTTGCATTTCCCTAATGATTAGTGACATTGAGCATCTTTTCATATGTCTATTGGCCATTTGCATGTCCTCTTTGGAGAAGTGACTATTCAGGCCATTTGAACCATTTTTAATTGGATTATTTTTTGGTATTGAGTTTTATAAGTTTTATAAATTTTGGGTATTGACCCCTTATCAAATGTATAATTAGTGAATATGTTCTCCCATTGAGAGGGTTGTCTTTTCATTTTGTTGATGGTTTCCTTTGCTGTGCCAAAAAAATTTTTAGTTTGATGTAGTGCCCTTTGTTTATTTTTCCTTGTTTCCCTTGCTCAAGTGGACACATCAGAAAAAATATTGCTGTGAGAGATGCCTGTAATTTTACTGCCTATGTTTTCTTCTAGGATTTATATGGTTTCAAGTCTTGCATTTAAGTCTTTAATCTATTTCCAGTTTATTCTTGCATATGGTATAAGAAAGTAGTCCAATTTTATTTTTTTGCATGTTTATGTCCAATATTCCCCATACCATTTATTGAATAGACTATCTTTACCCCACTGTATATTCTTGACCCCTTTGTGAAATATTAGTTAATCATTAGTTAACCATAAAGGGTTTATTTCTAGGATCTCTATTCTGCTCCATTGATCTATGTTCATTGCAGCATTATTTACAATAGCCAAGATTTGGAATCAGCTCACAAGTGGATAAAAAAGATGTGGTACATTTACAATGGAATACTACTTGGCCAAAAAAAAGAAGAAAATCTTATCCTTTGCAGGAGCATGGATAGACCTGGAGAGTATTATGCTGAGTGAAATAAACCAGTCAGAGAAAAATAAGTACCATATGATTTCACTTACATGTGGAATCTAATGAACAAAGTAAGCTAACAAATAAGATAGAAATACACTCATAGATACAGAGAACAGACTGACAGCTGTCAGGGCAGAGAAGGACAAGGGCTAGGTAAAAGAAGGTGAAGGAGTAAGCAAAGAAAATAATAACTGATAGCTATGAAATAATCGATAGATAAAATACAGTGGTGATTTCCAGAGGGAATATGGTGATTACTGGAGGGAAAGGGAGGAGGGGGCTATACAAGAGAGTAAAGGAGAGATAAATGTTGACAGAGGAGGTGTGACTTTGGGTGGTGAACATACAATACAATATACAGATGATGTATTATAGAATTGTACACTTAAAGCCTATATAATTTTATTAATCAGTGACACGGTACTTTCAATGAAAATGTTTAAAAAATTAAATGAAATATAACAAAAATAAATAAAATATTTTGTTTGTTTTAATACCAAAAAATTGAAAAAGGAAAACAAATGAAAAAATTATAAATAAAATAAAATATTTTTCCTGTTAATACCAAAAAAGGAAAAAACAATAACAAGGTTATAAGGAAATAAAAAGAACCACATAGAAAATGCTATAGTTTTATTACTTAGAATAAAATTTTATGGTAAAACTGTCTAAATAGATTTTCATATCATTAGATAATAAGGTGAGGCTCTTTTTTAGAAGAAAAATTATTTTACTTAAACAAAGATAGAGAAAATCATATAATGAACACTATTATACACAATACTTAGTTTTAACAATGTTCAACATCCTGCTACATGACACAGTGTTTTGATGTATTTTTGATATGTAAACAATACAAATGGTTTTACATTCTTTTATAGAATAGTGGAAAAAATATTTAAATGTGCTTAAATTTTTTCCTAAAATGTGTGCTCATATTCTCAGAACAAACAGGATACTGGGTATTTAAATCATAGTGGCATGGTTCAAGAAGAGACCAAACTATTAAATTGATATTATTATAATTTCCACTTTTCAGGGGTAAAACTGTTACCAAATGGACCCATCATGGGAGATGATATACTATTACCGAATGGACCCCCCTTCTCCCAGGGTCCCCCTGTACTATGTTGGCCTTGTCCACACCAGGGAACTATAGCTCTCAATGTCAGAGATTGGTGAAAAGGAATGGAATTATTTATTTAAAAGTTATATAGACTTAAGAGTGATGACTTAGTGTCTTCAAGAAATTCCCAAAGTCCCTTAAAACACCCACAAACACACACAGTCCTTCCTTCCCCCCTTTGCCCAGTCCAGGGTACCATATCTCAGGAGAAGAAATAGAAGTCTGTGGCTCAGGTGCCCCTGCACCCCCACGGGTTCTCCCCCATCATCCGTGTTCAGCTGGCAGAGCCCCCGTACTCCCAGCACCATCAGCTGTGTTACCAGGATCTCCAGTTCTCCATCCAAACCCACATGGCACCTTCTCCTGGCCCACCAGCAAGAGTCCTCTCACCCCTTTCCTTTCCACAGCATCTCTCCTGCATTCTTCCAAACTGCTAAGAAAGAAATCTGCATCGCTGCTGCATCTTGCTTTCCAGCTTCTTAAGCTACGTGGCAAAGGGAGCATGGTTCTCCCTCTCTCACCAAAGCTTCATGGGATCCTCCTCTCACATGGCTGCTGCACCTGGGTTTAAATGCCAACACCAATCTTCCTCTGCAGCCCCATTTCCAACTCCTCCCGCAATCAGCTACATCGCCAGCAATACCAGAATAAGGGTATTTTTCCAGCTTTTCTGGGCTGCCATAGTAATTCAGGGAAGGCCCCATGCCGTGAAGCCAATCATCTCCAAGCTCCTATGCAGGCACCGTAACCAGGGGGAGTTGCCTCCCAGTTACGTCATGGGTCAAAGTCACTCCCATCTCCCTGGCTCAAAGCATAGCCACAGCTATTTAACATGTCCATGAAACCAGTTAAAAGTTATAGATATGTTAAATGACCATTCCTGAGGTTATTTGCAAAGCTGTTGCTATGCAGAACAATTCTCAAAGGCCCTGCTCCATGTGTCCCATCCTCCATTTCGGACTTGTGGAGGTGAGGACATCTATGTTTTTAGTATTTCCTAGAGACTCTGAGTTCTGGACTCCATTACAAATTCCTCTTCAGTGGGGGAGGCCCTGGCTGCACCCTGTCACGAAATGAGCATCAGAGATTTGGAGAAATTTGGTCAAAGTTACCAAATTAATAAAAGAACAGAAATTTTAACTTATGTTTTCTGACATTCTTTCCTAAAGTTATTCTATAATACAACTGTTTAATGAGAGTTTTAATTCCTTCTTTGTTTAATGAATTATTCCTGATGAAATCTACTTTTTCTCTTTCCTGCATTATTTGTCGAACCTGGATATATAACATTGATTATATTTAATTTTATATAATTTTTGTCTGTCATGTGATTATTATAATCTTCTAAGAGAGGTCCTGTGTCTTATGGTGTTCTCAGTTACAAATGTTCAGATTACTAACAAATTGTATATTTAAAAAATACTTCTGCCAACATAAATCATTATATATATATATATATATATATTAATCAAATACTAGATCAAAAACTAACACATAAATGCTTGCTTTTAATCATAGAAGATATTACTAAATAAGCAAGTTGAAAGGCAATTTTATTCTTTGAATAAATCCATTGTTCTAAAACAAGAAGACCTGTGGATACATTAGTGTGTCTCCATTGAGTTGTCTTCTGCCCAGGTTCACTAAAACCTGAATAGCGTAACTCTCAGCATGCTGAAATGGTAACAAGAATTGAAAAGACTGGCAGGCTTAATAGAATCTAGATGAATGAGTCTGAAATTTCTGGCATTATTCAGTAGCATTTAATGTTTTAACCTGGGATAATGCAATTCATTATAAATGGAACATTGGGTTTCACCAGTAAGTAAAAAGTAGGAAAGCTAAACTAGGTAATGTAAATATAAATTCATTAAAAAATGATGAATTACCTTCAGACAGAGTAGATTTGATTTAAGAAGACAGAATTACAAAATACCTGGTATATTTTGAAAATGTTTGAGATAAATAGAAAATAAATCTCATAATCCTAGAGTTGAAGTATATCATGAATAGTAACTATGGGTCCTACTGTATGAGTTGAATTGTGACTTTCAATGATTTATATGTTAAATTTCTAATTGCAACTACCAAAGACTGTGACTGTGCAGATAGAACAAGTAAGAGGTGATTAAGTTAAAATAGGACCATTAGAGTGGACCCTCATCCAACCTGATTGCTATTCTTATAAAAAGAGACAATTTGGACACTCATGGCACTAGAAATGTGTGTGTGCAGAGGAAGACCACACAAGAACTTCACAGGAAGGCAACCATCCACCAAGCAGGACAGAGGCTTCAGAAGGACCCAAACCTGCCCACATTTTGATACTGGACTGCTAGCCTCCCAAACTACGGAAAAGTAATTTCTGTTGTTTAAGCCATCCCATTTGTGGTATTCTGTTTAGCAGCCCTAAAAGACACCTACTTTTTATGAAATTTGGGTAACTTTGTTGAAATGTCAAATGCTGGTAAGGTATTGGTTCCACTTTCCCTCTGTTTCAAGGACATCCTTGTGCCTGCAAAGGTACGTTGTCTGTCTCAAAGCCTGACTTACTGTCCGTCAGTCTCTCTCTCTCTCTCTCTCTCTCTCTCTCACACACACACACACACACACACACACACACACACACACTTCCATATCTCCAAAGCATCCTATGTAGTGGGGTTCTGCCCACAGAGACCCCCCTGCCCTGTCCACCATGGATGAAAATAATGCTACCAAGACATGATCTGCCTGGGGAGGAAAGGGGCTAGTCTCTTAAAGGAGAAAGGCCATGAGTCCTCACCTCAATGGTATTTATTGGGTTTGTAACACACAGGAATACAAGTAAAGCTCATCAATCAATGTCAGGCAGTAAGGGTCAAACAATAGATAACAAAGAACTCTGAGGGCCTATTTTGAGTCAGGGTCAGGTAGCTAAAGAGCCATAAAACTCTGAGGAACAAAATCACTTCTCTCTTGGACCCTTATCATTTGATTGAGACCATTCTAAACAAAGCAGGTTTCACAGGGGTTTACATATTCTTTGTTAGGCCTGATTGCCCTAGAGAACTTGAGCTTTCCAGCACAGGGCGGTACCCACCACCAGCATTGTCTCAGGCTTAAGGCATTGTCTCAGGCTTAAGTCAGGCAGGGGAAGTAAGGCAGCCAAGAGATTAGGAGACTTCTTGCAAGACAAAATGAGGACTCAGGCTATGCCAGAATAGCCGGGGAGTGAGGGTCCATCACCCCCTCTTTGCTGCAGCCCCCTGAGTCCTTCCGGTCATGTCTGGCTTAGGTTGTCCCCCCTCTGAGGGGTCTTACCTGTCATTGACTAACCAACCAAGCATTGAGGTCCAGAGATGAATGAAGCAGAAGCAGTGCTCCTGCCAGGGAGATAAGCTTTGTCTCCTTAGTGGCTTACAGTCTGATGGCCGCTCACTCAGCCTTAGCCAGGGGGAGTTTACAACTCCTGAAACCAGTCAGGGCAGTTCGCAACAATCCTGAGTGAATAAGAATAAGGTCCCTGGAAGCCAAGGGTCATTTACTTGGGAGAGCTTGAATTTCAAACTGGACAATTCACTTTTACAGAAAATTTGCTCACTGCACTGATTGTGGTTCAAAGCTTATAACTTTTTAAAGATCTGTGCCTTGCATTCTTATTCCTTTAACCAGCAGCTAGGCAAACTGGGAGATAATTAATCAGCAGGTGATAACATAAATGTTGCCAAATCACTGCCCTTTATTTGTAATCTATTTTCAGTTGCTGCTACAGGATGATAGTTAATATTGTATAGTAAGGATAGTAAGCTGTTCTTACATATGCCATTCATTTACTCATTTGACAAATAGTCACTGAGAGCAACTAGGTCCAGGCACTGTTCTTGGCAGAGAAACTATGGTAAGGAACTTAGCAATGTTCCTGGTGAAGTTGGAGGAGACTGACAAAAATAACTGACTTTAACAACTGTACAACCAAGGAGTACCCAATTATTTTCACATGCACTGTATGACAAGTCTAATATGCATCTAACCTCCCTGATGTAAGAATAATGTTTTACAAAAAAATGATCTCTTAAATTTGATGTACTTAAGAGTTTGAAGAGAAAGAAAATAAAGTAAAGTAAGAAACAGGGTTGGTGGGGGCCTATTATTTTAAATAGGAAGCCCAGGGAAGGCCTCACCAATGAGATAAGAATTAGAAAAATCCAAGAAGACTCTGCATGTGAAATATGTACCTTCTATGTAGAATCCCTGTGTTATAGATAGAGGAAAAGAGAGAGATAAAATTGAGATAAATTCATACATCATACAATTCACCCATTTGAAGTGTACATTCAATTTAGTGTATTTGGAGCTGTGCAGACATCACACAATCAATTTAAAAATAGTACTGCCCCCCGAAAGAAACCTCATACATATTAGGAGTCATTGCCTATATTCCTTCAAATCAGCTAGCCCTAGACAATCACTAATCTACCTTCTGTCTCTCTAGATTTGCCTACTTTAGACAGTTCATATAAATAGGATCATACAATATGTAGCCTTTGTTTCTTTACCTTAGCATAATGTTCTTAGGGGTTAGTCATGTTATAGCATGTATCAGTACTTCATTCCTTTTTATTCCTTACGATTATTCCATTGTGTCGATAAACCAAAGTCTATTTATCTTTTTATCACTTGATGGACATTTGAGTTGCTTCTAACTTTTGGCTATTGTGAATACTTCTTCTATAAACATTCATGTACAAGTTTTTATGTAAACATGTGTTTTGAATTATCTTGGGTATATACCTATGAATGTACTTGCTGGGTCATATGCTAACTCCACTTTTAACCTTTTGATCTGCCAGACTGTTTTCCAATGTGACCTCAACTTTTTATATTTCTGCCAGCTGTGTATGAGTTCCAGTTTTTCCACATCCTCACCAACACTTGTGGTCTATCTTTTTAATTGTTATAGCATCCCAGGGGGTAAGAAATGTTATCTCATTGTGGTTTGCATTTGCATTTCCCTCATAGCTAATTATATTGAGCATCTTTTCATGTGCTTATTGGCCATTTGTCTATCCTCTTTACAGAACTGTGTATTCAAATTATTTGCCTATTTTGAGTTGGATTATTTGACTTTTCGTTATCAAATAGTATGAGTTCTCTATATATTCTAGGTAAAAGTTCTTTATATGTGATTTGAAAATGTATTTTCTAAGAATTGAATTGAGATATGACTTATGAGGCTGTAGATAGGATGTAAAAGATTTCCCATTTTCCAAATTCAGGTGTAACATGTCAGTGATTTTTTTTTTTTTTTTTTTTTTTTTTTTTTTTTTTTTTTTTTTTTTTTTTTTTTTTTTTTTGCTAAGCATGACATTTTAGGGTTCGAACAGAGGTTTTTTTTTAATATTTAGGTGCAGTCAATCTAAGAGAATTGCTCAAACTAACAGTTGTAGCTAGAATTTCTGTTGGCTTTTCTTTACTTTTAGGGCATATGCTTGAGCTTGTATCTCACTATGGGAAGTGTCTGCATACTTCCAGAAGTGGAGCTTGAGTTTGGCTCAGCTCACCTTAGTTCAGAATCGATCCTGTGGATCTTGGCTAGCCCTTAAAATAAACTCAAACCTCGGGGGTCATTGTTCAGCTGGGTCAGCAGCGGAGGCTTTCTTAAGGAAAGCCTGATGATTAGCAAAAGGGTCAGCGTGTTTGCCTTGGTGAAAACATAAATCCAGTCTTGAATAATTAATTCAATTATTTATAATGCATGGTAAAAGGGTGAAGCTCCAGGAAGGTACAGGAGTTTCCAGGCAGTAATCCCCAGCCAATGCTGATGTCAGTAAGATGGGGATGAAATGCCAGAGCTCATGAGCTCGTGTAAACAAAACAAAAATCCTTAACAAAACAGAGCTATCTACTTAGCATCAGTGTCCTTGTAACAATCAGTCTGTTCTTAGAAGGTCTTATTTGGGATATCATACTTTTGAAGCAGAAAATTTGTAATAAAATATATATGCCTTGTTGGAAAAGAAGTGCCTTTTAAAAAGTATTATAACTTTAGTATAACACCAAAATATGATTAAAAGAAGAAGAGTGCTTACAGTAATGAATGGACAGAGGCCACTTGGGTGCCTCGTTTCTCCTTTTTCAGGAGAAATAAGGAACATGGTGTTTTGTGTTTCTCTATTTGCCTCCAGAGCACTTCTCATTAGTTTTAAAATATGTCAATCTTGGTCAAATACCCAATATGGGAATTTACATATTGTATTTTATTTTTAAGATGATAGATGGACAGAGAGAAAGAAACATAGATATAGATATTTGGATGAAAATAATAATAAAACACTGTAGGAACCTATATCTGTTCCCTCATTGTTAATTGACGTAAAATTCTTAGAAGAAGTCAAAAGAGGAAACAAATGAAACCTGGAAGGGAAGGAGAGAGTGTTGAGAGGAAGAAAAGGGGGTGAAAATCAGTAAGGAAGACAATTTTGAAAATAGTCAATGAGGGAGAAACTAAAATATTTGCAGAGATGATATCTCTTTGAAGCTCTGCAACCATTTTTTTTTTTTTTGTTTAATCTTACTGACACATTCTAGAGAAAGCTCAGGTTTAAAGGGGTTAAATGACTTATTCAAGTTCATGACTAATAAGTACCTGGATCTCGAGGTCCCATGAGGGGTACTCAGGGTAGATTAACTGTAAACACCAATCCAGGTGGAATGCAGCAAGCATTGATTTTTCTAAGTGCTACACGCCCAGTGGCCTTTAGTACTTGCTGAGGTTTCACATTGAGACAATCAGGAATTCACCCCCAAGGACCTCTTCTGTATAGTAAACATGTTTTCTCTATTGCTCTGTTCTCTTCAATGTATATATTTTAAGCCATACTGATTTCCTTATTCCCCTGTCCCAGAAGATGCGATCTGTAATTTCAAACTATCTGATGGAACATTTGAATGCAGTACACTAGAGTGTCTGAATGTATGTTAATCTCTTCTTAGCGACACACCCTCACACACTTTGTATATGTGAGTATGGATGGGTGTTGCTGATGTAGGGAAATCTCTCCAGTACCAGCATTCACAGTTGTTCTGCTGAATTTCCCCGAAGAAACAAAGCACAGTTGTTGAGAGTGTGGACTCCACAGTGACTGCCAGTGTGTGAACCTGTCCTCTCCCACTCATTGATGATGATGTCTGGAAAATTACTTAAACCTTCTCAGTGTTTAGCTTGCTCATCTGTAAAATGCAGGAATACAAATGCATACAGGTAAATCTCTTAGAATAATTCCTGACACAAAACAAGCACTGTATATTATCCCCTAGTTCTTTTGCATGCTCAGTTGCAATGGGTCACTGATTCATTTATTCAGCTCCAACCTGCCCTTCTTAAACCTCTTCTCCACCCTACAGCCAACAAAACCCTCACTTCAGGTAACATCATTATTCAGGCTTAAGTACAAACCCCTTAAATGGCTTCTAATACTCTGCATTGTCATGGTGAGGATCAATATACATCTTTGGCTCATCTTAAACATCATCTTTCATTCACCCTATCTTAGCCCCTATGTCTTTTTTTTTAGTTATTTAGTGGTGATTTATACATGCTCTTTGTTCTGCCCAGAAAGTTCTCTTCCTTCACTGAGCTGTGTTGTCCTGCAGGTCTTTCAGAGCCCAGCAGTTCAAGAGTCCCTTCCCTGAGGAAGCCTGCACTGACTTTTTAACTACGTGGAATTTGTCCCTCCTGGTTTTCATAGAACATTATATTCTATAAAGAATTTTTCACATTTTTCACAGTGGAAATTTTACTTTTTTTTACTCAAACTTTTGCATAATGGCTATACCCCCTCATTAAAGTAAATACTCCATGAAGGCAAGGGCTACATTTGTTTTTGCTCATTAATGTATCCTGGATGCCTAATGATGTACTTTTAGTAAGTTGTTTATTTCCCCTGGAATTATGTTGAAACCTAATCTCCAATGCAATGGTGTTTGCAAGTGGAGCCTTTGGGAAGTGATTAGGTCATTAGGACAGAACCCTTATGAGTGAGACTAGTGCACTTATTAAAGAGGTCCCAGGGAGATTCTTCTCTCCTTCCTCCAAAACAGTCATTGGTGATTGAATGTGTGAATGAATGAATAAATGAATGACCGAAGTTGAGGTATGTCTGGTAAGGGAAATTTGACTTTGTAGTTGAGACACTGACAGTTCCTTGTAGGACTGAATAAGGAACTTCAGGTCAGGCAGATATGGTTGCCATTCAGAATGCAGCATAAGAGTATCAGGTATGGGGGCTTTAGGAAGAGAGGAAAGCTGAGTAAAGAGAAGTCAGGGTGAGAGTACAGAGTCCAAAAATAAACTTCTCTGACTGCAGAGTTTGAGCTGATTAGGCATGTCCACAAAGTATCCATCCATGCACTATGAACAATAGACATTTACTGAAGAAGATACGAGGTACAAGAAACATTGTACATAGGACAA
>PVKM010036269.1:0-14864 GCA_004027735.1 Carollia perspicillata
TCTCCTTCCTGCTATTTCTTTTGATGTCTGCCAGAATGTTGTTAGGAGAGAATTCACACCGAGCAGAGTGTGATGACTCTGGCTCTTTCTCTGTTTATTAAAAACAAATCATAAGAGCGTTCTGGTCTGGAAGCAAGTTGTACTTGTAGTTCTCATAGTTATAGTGTTGCTAATACAGGACCCAATGCCCATCAAGACAACTTGGTTTAACTGTCTTGAAGACCATGAGCTGCTGCTGCTCACACTTGGTCAGCATATGGAAGTAGACTCAGGAGTTGTCATGTGATGTTTAGAGTTGCTTTCCCTGGAACTGCGAGGTTTCCATGTAAATTCCCACATAATCTGTAGTATTTTGCTGCTGGGAAAGAGCCTGGAGATCTTGGTATGGAGGGGTGTGACCCTAAATATCCTTAGCGCTTGGTTGAAGATAGAGCTGGACCTGAAATTGATGGTTCCTCTCAACATGTGCTTGGCCTTCCCCATGAAGCCCTAGTCTTTCAGAGGAAGGACATTTCTCTGGGTGGAGTTCCCGCCCCATCATTACGATCCTCAGGGAGCTTCATTCAAAGGGTCCCCTGCATACTACGCTGAGCACTTAGTGGCTGTTGTCATGCCGGGACTCCTTCCCATTTGGGAGCATTCTCTTGGATTTGGCTTTAGTTCTTAAAGAACAAGTTTTCAACACACACCTAGTTGAAACTGGGCAAACAACAACAACAAAACAAAACAAAAAAAGCTCTTGGGGAAAAGTGGCCATATCTTGTCACTTGTGGCTTCTGTGGCTCTGTATATTCTTCTTTATTTATTTAATTTTAATGGAATCTTATTAAAAGAAGCATTACTGTGTTGTGTAAAGGGAAGTCTCTCCGCAGTACAGTTACCTGTGTCTGAATCCAAGCTCAGCTGCTTACCAGCTGTGTGACCTCAGGCAAGTTGCTGGATCTCTCTGTGCCTCTCATTACTTCTTTTATAAATCAGGATTGTAATAGGAACTACCTTAAAGAAACCCCTTGTGCATAAAGTAAGGTAAACATATGTAAGTACTTAGTATAGTGCCTGGCATGTAGTAAGCATTCAACTTATATTAATTATTATTATGGAAATTATATGGAATATATATATAGAACACAGATGTTTGGACCTCTTTCCTGACATGAATTTGGCTATTTATTTGGCTGTAGCATGAATATCCAGACATATTATTAATGAATGAATGCCAGGTATCTGAGACCATGTCTATAACCGGAGTTCATTCATTCACACACACACACTCTGTGGCAGGCATTATTCTAGGCTTTGAGAGTATGGGAGAGAGCAGGGTAAATGTCTTCATGCACTCCGGGTTTATAGTCCAAAGAGGCAGATACCCATGAAGTACTTGGATGCTACCTATACGTGGGGAGCACAAAGAGTCATGAGAGTGGTAAGGTCTTCAGACCTGCTTCAGCCTGAGTGTTCGGGGGAGGCTCTGGAGGTTTGCTTGTCTCTGAGTCCTTTCATTAGTGGGGCAGGAGATGTATGTAACACTTATCCATGGACAAGTCCACTCTGGCCAAATCTGGGGCTGTCTATCTAGCTTTGAAGGAGCTTGGGAGGGAGCTTAAACTAGAGGAAATACGAGTTTCTTTTCAAGGATGAGATTGCATGAATCTATTATTTTCTATATATTTACTAATGCAAAGCACCATGCTAGGATGTGGGGTAGGCAGAATGGGACATGAGGGTAGAAAATAAGACAAAGTAAAGAGAATGTTCTCAAGGAACTTATATTTTTTGTTGAAAAGACAAAGTACATGCATATGACAAAACAATGACAAGCCATCCCTGATTTAAGTAGAATTTCTACCTGTCCCTTTCATTAGAAAGGTTCAACTAGGTAGTATAGGAACACACATTCCCTCTGAGGTGTCCAGGCCTGTGAGCTCCCTCCCCCTACTGGGATGTAGAATGCCTTTGGTGGAGAGCAGGACTTCTCTTCAATTTTTTTGGCTGTGCCAACTCAAGTAGTTTTGAGGATTCCCTCCAACCTCCTGAGTCTTCTTTCTTTCAACTGTCTGGCCCTGGTGGGGTGAATCATTGTCTCTCTGAGTGACCATAGTAGGTGGCCTAGACCTGGCATCTCTGTCACAGAATTTCTCACATGACCCGAGAGTGGTTCATGGATCTCCGCTAGTTTCCACTATGTATTGGGTTATGTCTTCTGCTTCAGTTATCTATTGCTGCATCACGAACCACCCTAGAACTCAATGCCTTAAAGCTATAACCATTTAACTGCCCATGATTCTGGGGTGAGGAATTTAGGTGCAGTGCCTCAGCTGGGGCTAAGTATCTACCACAGCCTCCCTCACACATTTGGGGCCTTGGCCCTGGCTGTCAGCTGGGGCACTTCAGTTGTCCTTCATGTGGCTTTTCTCCTTCCAGCGGTCTCTCATCATTCCACAGTCCAGCTGGAGCCTTCTTATATGGCAGCTGGTTTCTACGGGGGATAAATGGAAAATGCAATATCTCTTGAGTCTTAGTCCAGAAGTCGCATAGCAACACTTCAGCCAGAGCAAGACACACAGGCGCCAAGATTGATGGGAGGGGAAATAGACTCCACCCTTTGAGGGCAGGACCCGCAAAGTCACGCTGCAGAAGAGAACGAAGGATAAGGGGGTGGATGTGGCTATTTTTTTGTAACAATCTATTTATTCTCAACACTTAGCGTGTGCCTGGAGCATTGTAGTTGCCCAACAGTAATAAAATCTGGCATTTAATAAGTTTCACTTATGTAAACATTTACATGTATCATCTTGTTTAAACCTCATGACTCTTTGAGGTATTATTATCCCCATTTTGCTGAGCAAATTGAGGCTTGGAGGTGTTAGGAAAATTGCCCATGATTATTAAGCTAGTAAAATGTGGCACTGGAATTCCGACTCAGCAACCTGGTTCCAGAAGTTGAGCCCAGAACACTCCACTGAAAGACTGAAAGCTCAGGTTTTTAGTGGTTAGTTCTTCTGCGGAATCATTTGTCACCATTACGTCCCTGTGGCTGCTTCTGTTGTTATCTTGTGCAGACTGGAAGGAGGTAGATGGCACCTACTACGTGGATGCCCTTTGAAACTGGAGGGAATGTAAGCAGGCACCAGGGTGGGCACTAGGGCTGGGGGCTCCCATTGAGCCTGCTCCCCCTCCTCTTGCTCTCTCCTGGAGGGAAGTCCCTCTGGCAGTGGAAGCCCCCCAGCAATCGGTTTCCACAAGCGTCTCTGTAATGGGATGCCAGTTGGTGGTGGAATTTTCACATTTTGGTGAGATTTTCATAAAGTTTATAGGTACTCACTCTTAAAATTATGAGTCTTGGCCTTTCTGACATTTTTTGGAATTAATATTTTATTTTGTGAGATACAGAGTAGATGTTTCCAAGAGAAGATATTTGGCAACAAAAATGCCGGCAGGCCTATATTTGTTACCAAAATATGCCAATTTTAACATTCCTCGCAATCACAAGTCTGGGAATCTTGACTCCAGCAGAAGAGACAAGGCCTGAGGTTTGACTCCCATTACCAGCTTTAGAATGCTGAGATTGTCACATTGACTTTGCTCTTACACTCCTTAGCCCTGCTATTGCATCAGCAAGGTGGATGTGGGATTCTTGTGATAATTTGGTGGCATTATTTGCAGAAAATACTTTTTTGGAAGACAGTCTGGACCGTAGTGACACAGCATAATGATTACCAACCTCTGACATTCCCATGCACAGTGATGATTGGCATTCTGGTAACTCTTTCCCCCTAAAGAGCCTGGCCAAGTAATTAACATTCCTAAACCAGTTCCAAGAGGACAGAGACACAGAGATGCAGAAACATGAGTGATGAGATGAGAGCCCGATAGATTCCTGAAACAGAATCAACCATCAGAATAAAAGCTCTTTTGTCCCTAAATCCTCAAGCCAACTGAAGAATCATCTCTTGGTTCTCAGGAGTCCTGGCTGAAATATCTGAGTTGCAGCCAAATGCCACTCTTTAAAGGAGATAAGCAAACAATGACATTTTATCAGAAAGAATTTTAAGATTCTTAAAATTGCCTCTAGTAAAGGAGATCTGGGGAAGTTGGCAATAAGTGAGGCCTTCTGATGCCCTTTTTGTGCAACTCCACTCAATGAAGTACCAGCTGTCTCCTTGCACAGCTGCTGGGCTTGTAAGTGGGCAGGACAGGAAGGCTATGACCTTCAGGCTCTGCCAAGGGCCAGAGGATGCTGAACAGGTGCAAGAATCTGCCCCTGAATAAGGGTGGTAGAGTTGCATGGACTCCCAGAGATTTGTGGCCCCCAGACCATGTGCACAAAATCCTAAGAGAACCTCTAGGCCTCCCAGGTGTTGGAACTGTGGGAAAGGATGGCCAGTGTGCTAACTTTCGGCCTTCCCCTGAGGCTGGCTGAAGGCTGAATGCTCTGCCGAGCACCCCCAGGGGAAGAGACATTCTATTCTGGTGCCTTGCACAAAGTGACCATCTGCCAGCAGGAACCTGTGCCTCCAACTATTCCTCAGGTTGCTACTGCTCAAGGCCCCACATTAAACTGACCAGAGTCCACAGGGTGTAGAGGAACAGGAGCAGGCAAAGACAACCTCCAAGGTCACTCCAGAGAGGGGGAAGAAGCTGAACTCAGATAACAGGCGATTGCAGGAGACACTATGTTACAACTTGCACAATAAAAATAATATAGAACCAGATATTTTGGAATAAGAAAGCTAATTTCTAAAAAATTAGTAGTTCAATAGCTGAGTGAAAATCTGTTGCTATTAAAAATAAAAATATTGGTCTGGAAGATCAAATGAAAGAAAGATTTTAAAACAAAAAGCAAAGAACAGAAAGTAACTTTTATAAATTTATTTTTCAATTATAGTTGACATTCAACATTATATTAGTTTTAGGTATACAACACAGTGAGTGGTTAGACATTATAGATAACTTACAGAGTAATTCTCCTGATATTTTCAGTATCCACCTGGCACCATACATAGTTATTACAATATTTTTAACCATATTCCCTATGCTGTATTTTACATCCCCATGACTATTCTGTAACTATCAATTTGTACTTCTTAATCCCTTCACTTTTCAAGCCAGTACCCCATTCCATTCCCATCTGGCAACCATCAGTTTGTTTGCTGTATCTATGAAAGTCTGTTTCTGTTTTGTTGGTTCGTTTTTTCTTTTTGGATTCCACAAATAAGTGAGATCATATGGTATTTGTCTTTCTCTGTCAGACTTATTTCACTTAGCATGATATCCTCTAGGTCCATCCATGTTGTCCTAAATAGTAAGATTTCATTCTTTTTGATGGCTCAGAGACAAAAAGTAGTCCTACTAAAAAAGAGATGGTTGATAAATTAGCAATGAAAATGTAATTGGTCATCAATGCAGAGAAATTGCCTTATTAGGCCTGAGTTGATGGGGTTGGATAAGTGGTAGGTTGCTCAGCAGTCTTCCCAAGGACTCTGAAGATATCGTACTCCTGGATGTACCTTGGATGTCACAGAGCAAGAATATGTCAATTACTCTGCATCAGAAAAGGCAGGAGACAGGAACGAAAAGGTGTTAGTTCTTCCTCATGTTTGACCTTGCTGTTACTTTTATTGTCATGGCAAACTGTGCCCAGTGAAAGACGAGCAAAATGTTTGGGAAGAGGGAAACATTGGTTAGGTATTAAAGAACCTTTTAAATAATCAGAATAGTTGAAAAACTAGAATGTATTATCTCAGGTGCTGGTTGAGATATCATCCCTTTCAATGTTCAAAGGAATAATTGAATATGGTATTAACTACTGTCATTGGCTTTAGAAGCCAGCTGACAGTCATTGGTTCTCTTGCTTGGAAAATAAACTCCTGCAATATGGCAGTTTTCTCAACATTTTATTGGGCTCATTGCAAAGTTTATCAGCCCACCATTAACCACTTGAATTGGTGATAAATTCTCAAAAAAATTTAATCTTTGAAATGACTGCCCTAATAAACGGATCTCTGGAATGGATTGAGTGTGATCTATGTGTGGGAAGAAGGGTGCAGGTGAATATGG
The DNA here is from genome assembly GCA_004027735.1 of Carollia perspicillata. Classification (NCBI taxonomy): domain Eukaryota; kingdom Metazoa; phylum Chordata; class Mammalia; order Chiroptera; family Phyllostomidae; genus Carollia; species Carollia perspicillata. Next base: position 6,058 of record PVKM010036269.1, read on the forward strand.
CAGAGGAGACTAGTAGCTGTCTACCAAAATTATTGACAGTTGCTCCCAGCATCCCTTGTAGTTAAGTGTGAATGCAAGTTCTCCATGCAATGGAAATAGAACATGTATGTGCTGTCTCTCAGCCATAAAATTTCTGTATTCATGCTCCTTCAAATGCTCTCCCTTGAAAATGACTCCAAGTCTTAAGGGAAGGCAGAACTTTCAGACAGAAGGGGCCTGGGTACCTAAGTCTCCAGGTTGGGGAGAGTTGGCCATTCACCGGGACCACTTGCATTGCCCACTGTGTCTGCAAGAATAAACGTATTACATCAAATCATTGAAATATTAGTGCTTATTTGTTACAGCAACTGGAAATACCCTGACTAAGATAGGGGCCACAGACCTAGCCATGAAAATTTTGCTTTGAGTTATTTGAAAGCATTTTCCAAAGACACATATTAATTATGTCTTGTCTAAAAGTATGCTGTGTCCACCCTTCCCAAGTGTATCGTTGCACTCCCACCACCCTGCACCTCCGCAGACTTCACAGAACCAAATAATTAGTTGGAAAGGAGCCTCGGGCACATTTCATTTAACCGGTGGTGTTTGAATACCTGCCACATGCTGGCATCTGTGCTAAGCTGTGGTATACCAACACAGTCTCTGTTCTCTCCTTGCTTGTCACTGGACTCGAACTCAGGTAAGTATCAATGCTGAACAGCTTCAATCCTAAAGACTTTGTCCCTTCAGTAGTCACCCATTTGACTGTAAAATTAACTATAGTAATTAGGAATATCTTCCCACTATTGAATATTAATCTATCTGTAATGTCTGCTAATTAGATCTAGTTCTAAGAGCCATCTAAAAGTTGAAGACATTTTCATTTTTATTAGAATTTCTCTTCTTCAGGCCAAACACACAGAGCTCCTCCTCCTCCTGATTGTCTTGGCTTTGAGGGCCTTCCCTGTCTTCTGCAGGAGCATTTTGATGTGTCCCTGCCTATTATTTTAGTTTAATCAATCGTTTTAATATACCAATGCCCGAGAATGCTAGGTGTCAGTCTCTTCTGTGATGTTTTCTCTTAGCTCAGACCCTCACATCTCAATTCTGGATTACTACTGTAATCATCTAGCTGTTTTATTCTTTTAACTCTGTTCCATACCCCCATAGTTTTGTCTTCTCAAATCATCCACTCCTCTTTTCCCGACAAACTAAATTTCCATATGCTCTGATTTCATGGTCTAACTCCTATGAATTGCTCACCCACACACTGATTATAACATGTAATTTCCATGCACAATATCCTTAGCAGCCATTTAGTTTTAACAACTGTAAGTTCAGATTTCACTTTTTGTTTTTCCAGTGGCCCTGGAACACCACGAGGAAGGGCTTGGTTCAGAAAGTTGAGTCAAATCTGCAGAGGAGCTTGGCCTTTGTCCCACTGGCTCGCACTTCCTACAGACAATGAGAGTCCTGGGAGTAGAAGCAAGCAGAGTTCCAAGGAAAGAGAGTCCATAGGGTTAGCGATGCACAACTTTTTGGAACACAAGTTTTTACTTGGAAATATAGAAAAAGTTTCCTTTAAAATTATAATCTATAGATTGCTTAATACATTATCTTATGTTAATGCTCATACAAATATTAAATATGACACAGGAAACTTTAGATAAAATATACTATTGAGGAGGATTGATTCAAGCTTTATCTCCAGTTATATATTACGCCTCGTGTTTTCAAACGTGTGAAAGCTGTGGTCCAGTGTTTTTCAAACTGCAGGTCATGACCCATTTGTGGGTCATAAAATCAATTAGTAGGTTTCAATCAGATATGTTATTTTTATTTTTTATTCTCACCCAAGGACATTTTTTAATTTTAATTGTTATTCAAGTACAGTTTTCTGTCGTTTACTCCCGTCCCAGTCCACCCCCCCAGTGTTCCCCACCTCCCTCCCATTTCTACCCCCCTTAGCTTTTGTCCATGTGTCCTTTATACTTGTTCCTATAATCCCTTCCCTTTTTCCCTTGAAATTCCCTTCCCTCTCCCCTCTGGTTACTGTCATCCCGTTTTCTATTTCAATGTCTTTGGTTATATTTTGCTTGCTTGTTTGTTTTGTTGTTTAGGTTCCTGTTAAAGGTGAGATCATATGGTATTTGTCTTTTACTGCCTGGCTTATTTCACTTAGCATAATGCTTTCCAGTTCCATCCATGCTATTGCATAGGGTAGGAGCTCCTTCTTTCTTTCTGCCACATAGAATTCCATTGTGTATATGTACCATAGCTTTTTGATCCATTCACTTACTGATGGGCACCTAGGTTGCTTCCAACACTTGGCTATTGTAAATTGTTCTGCTATGAACATTGGGGTGCATAGGTTCTTTTGGAATGGTGTTTCAGGGTTCTTGGGATACAATCCTAGCAGTGGAATTGCAGGGTCAAAAGGCAGTTCCATTTTTAGTTTTCTTAGAGAATTCCATAGTGTTTTCCATAGTGGTTGTACCAGTCTGCATTCCCACCAACAGTGAACTAGGGTCCCCTTTTCTCCACAACCTCTCCAACACTTGTTTGTTGCTTTGTTTATGATGGCCATTCTGACTGGTGTAAAGTGGCATCTGATTGTGGTTTTAATTTGCATTTCTCTGATGGCTAGCGATATTGAGCATCTTTTCATGTGTCTCTGAATCCTCCGTATGTCCTTGGAGAAATGCCTGTCCAAGTCCTTTGCCCATTTTTTAATTGGGTTGCTTATCTTCTTGGAGTGGAGTCATGTAAGTTCTTTGTATATTTTGGAGATTAAACCCCAAGGATATTTTTTAATTGCTTTTTTAGAAAGAGAAGGGAGAGAGAGAAACTTCAATGCAAGAGACAAGCATTGATTGGTTGTCTCCCATACACACTTGATCAGGAATTGTATGTGTCTGGACCAGGGATGGAACTCACAACCTAGGCATGTGTCCTTGATGGTAATTAAACATGTGACCCTTCAGCCACAGGAGAACACTCCAACCAACTGAGCCACAGTGGCCAGGGCTCAATCAGATTTTTTAAAAAAGAAAAAATAGTATAATAGAATGGAATGAATGGAATGGAATGGAATTGAACAGAACAGAATGGAATAGCTCAGATAATGAGAAGTCAAGAGGAATGTGATCAGAATTGTTTGACTCAGTGGCTCAGCAATGGACCCAGGTTCCATCTGTGATCCACAGTTTTGGTATTATCTCAAGGCTAGTTTCCTTAACATATTACACACTTCTGCATACTTACTCTGCCCAACAAGAGAGAAATATTGAATTCTCAATTTTCTTTTAAGAGTAAGGAGAATCTTGTTGGGTCTTATTTTCTAGAGTTGGGTCTCAGTCAGTGCTACTACCCTTGAGCTGAAATAAATTCCCTGCTATGGGATGAATGCAATGGATACTGAGGAGTTACACCCAATGTTTGTTACAACCAGTGTGACTGTGATGTGCACTATGGATGATGGAGGGCAAGGTTGGGGAGAAGGAAACCTTTGAAAGGAGCATGAGTGATTTCCTACGAGGCATGTTCTTGCTTCCCACCATGAATCTACATCTCTTATGTCCTAGAAAACCTGGCTTTTGACCCAATTTCTCAGTAAAATCCTGTCAAACTACTCATTTTAGCCAGTCTAAGTCCTAGTCATTCAAGGTTTGCATTTTATTTTATCATAATATATGTGATGGCAGTGGCCATGCTATACATTTGTACCTCAAAGGCTGGATCAGGCTTTCTCAATGGGGCTGAGTCATTTTGGTTAATTGTCTTTTATGATACTGTCAGAATGAATGTGAGAAACTTGACGCATTTGAAATACTCTATTTGAGGATTTGGGGGAGACCAAGGGAAAATTAGCTCCTCTAGGGAGCTCACTAAGAGTGTACATCATTGTGGATAAGTTGGTCCTTGAGTTTTAGCAACATAAAACCTCTTATGCCATTTTTTTTGGTCAGAATTGCCACCAAATAAAACCTCCCTCTTATTCTAGAAGATAAGTATTCCATCTATCCATATGACAGACATAAGTGTTGAAGAATATTGGGTGCACAATGATAGATACTTACTAACTAAGAGTTTTTTTAAAAAGTATAGGAACTATAAACATAAGGAATTTCATTTTCTATGGGATGAGAAAATAGGTCTATGCAACAGTGTTTAGTGGGATCAGAAATCTCAACATAACCACTACATCTAAAATAAGATCTATATTGACACCACCAAAAAAAATTTCTGCTAATATACATTTTGGATTTTGTGGGCACCCAAGTTAGTTAGAATGGATGTGCCCCTGCTCATGTTAGCAATATGTCACTAGGTCATCCTCTTCAAAATGTTGAAATTCCAAGTTCTCACTGGAAACTTGGTATTCAGAGAATTAATGACTTCCCTCCTGAAGAGCTATAATCAGGAGATTTTTGTTTGCACTCATGTGTTAACTAAAGTCCAACTTCCCCCCTATAATCCTTTATAGCCTTTACTTTGATCAAAATAAGCTTAGATGTGTTCCAAAGATGAGTTCTGTAGGAAGGAAAAAAATGCCTTAATTGCTTATCATTTATGAGGGACTATGTATTAATCCTTAGGGCTTCTTAGCTTGCAGCTGCCTAATTCCATTCTCTGCATTCACATTCACGTGCCTATTTCTTTCTTATATCCTCACATCTTCCTCTTATATGGACGCTAGTCATATTGGATTAATTTTCATGGCAGCTATGGTTTAGACATGAACCAAGTGGCACACCTGCATGTGCACTAGCACCCAGGTGTGCACGTTTACTCACAGAAATGCTCATGCTCTTGTGTATAAGACTTCCCAGTGGCTTCAGAACACCTTGCCCATCCAGAGTTTGTCTCAAGCCACTTCCCAGAAACAGTTAAAGTTGGTGTTCATAGCCACTGCCGCAGTCTACACACCCTCTGGGCATCTGCACAGAATATGTGAGGATGCATGAGGCTAGGAGGGTTCATTGTGAGAAACTGTAGACTAGGGTGGTCACAGGAAGGGAAAGCACATTGTAAACATGAACATGAGGACACTTGTGGTGACTGTTGTTTTAACATGTTCCTTGTTAGCACAGCTCCTCTTCATTCATTATTATTTTTTACTTCTCTCTATCCATTGTCAGCAGGGTTGCAGCCAGGGGACCTTTCTATGAACTGTCTCTGATTAGCATTGCTCATATGTGCTTTGTCTGTTATGATTCCAACTACATGTGATCGTTGATGGGAGACCAATGGCTTAGATATGGATGGCCAGGAAAAACAATTACAAAACACAGTTAGCAATGTTGGTTCTCTTCCTTTGTGTGGGTCTGTGAGGCACAGGTGTCTCTGCCTTTCTCTGAATGTCCATGGTACATATCATAGAAATGTAATCATTGCTTCTATTTTGCTGGGACTTCCCACTTAGTCATGTCACTCAGTCTAATAATCAGTCAGCTCAGCTGTGCCCAATCCAAGCTTCCACACTGCCTTCCAAAGAAGTCACTCTGAAAACAAAGAGAGATGGAGAGCACAAGGTCATTGCCAACTCAACGGCAAGAGGAAACTAGAATTGACTATATCTGTTTTGTTTTTCATAGAACTCATATTTGCATATGTACATTATGATTTGTAAAACATTTTGACACAGATTATTTCATCTACTTCTCTCAAAAACACTATGAAAAACAATAAGAAATTTGTTAATAATGATTTTCTCTAGAGAGGAAGAAAAGTTACTGTTATTTAAATAATTATAAGTAGTTTTGTTTTTTTGATGCACATGCAATATGTTTGTATCTGAAAAAGGAAAATATGTATAGACAGAAAAATGATAATAAAAATGGGAAAAATGTGAGCAATTCATGAATCTGGCTAATGGCATTTGGAATTCTTTGTATTAATGTGACTTTTCTGTGAGGTTGAAATTATATCAGAATAAAAAGTTACAATAATAATGGGATAAACAGATTAAAGGCATGTAAGCAATTCTTGGGTAATGTTTAAAAGGGGTAATTTCAATAAATTTGCTTGGAATTTCCCTAGGAATCCCAACAATGCCTAGATTATAGGCTTTGCTTAAAATCATGGATTTATAATATAATAAAGAAAACTACAGGCTGGGGAAGAAGTTATTGTACAGTGGAACCATGACATGACTGCATATTCACTTCAGAGCTTTTACTAAAATATAAAACAAACTTAGCAAATTCTTTGAATTTTCTTTGATTATAGGTGTGCAATTACCAGTGACTGCTTTTTTCTGAACATACTATATCCCATACAATAGTAAAGGTGATAATTACCTTGTTAGATATGCATTCTATTTTTTACATGCCATAAAATCCATCTGCTTTAAGTGTACAATTCAATTACTTTTACTAAATTTATGGAGTTGTTCAACCATTGCCACAACGCAGTTTTAAAATGTTTCCATCATCCCAAAGGGATCCCTTGGGCCCATTTACAATAAATCCCTATTCCCACCCCTAGATCCAAGCAAACACACTCTCCGTCTTTATAGATTTTCATGTTCTTGACATTTTATATAAGTGGGATCATACACTATGTGGTCTTTTCTCTTTGGTTTCTTTCACTGAGCAGAATGTTTTTCAGGTCCATCACCTCTGTCTTTTCTGGAAATTTTTCCTTGGCATAAGAAGTTATTCAGACAATAAGCAAATACCTACCATTTACTCCTAGGAATGAAGAAAGCAAGCTACTAATACACACAAACAGGACCTTCACAGCCGAATTGCATCAATAGGAACTCAGTCTGAGAAATTGTTTTTGTCCAGAAGGATTGCTTTTCTGGAAAAACAAAAAAAGTTGGTTGACTGTCTTGACAGCATAAGTATCTGCCAGAATCTGGGAGGTTGCCTTTGTCCTAATTTTTTAGTGACACAGCAGAGACCTTAAAAGATACAATAATGGAGACTCGGGTTCTGTATAGGGAATGCAAAACTGTCAGAGCAGCTTATGTTTCCTGGAAATTAGATTTTTTAGACTTAAAAAAATTATAAGCTCTTATTCAAATGTGAGAGTTTGTGGGCATGCACACATTTAGCATTTTTATCTTCACAAGCAGTAGAATATAATAAATGTCTCTGCAGAAAAAAAAATGCAGTACCTGGACCTTACCCAAATATCCAAAGGCCTCTAAATACTTTATTCCAGGACAAGTGCAATGTCCCAAAAGAGGTATATGTGTTGTGATAACCAAATGCAAGCTGTAATAAAATAATAGGGGCTTCCAGTCAAGATGGCGGCATAGGTAAATGGTACTCTCATCTGCCCACAACCACATCAAAATTATAACTAAACTGCAGAATAAGCATCATTTAGAATTGTCTGAAATATTGCTGAACAGAAGTCCTATGACTAAGTATAAGAGAAGAAGCCACACTGAAACTGGTAGGAGTGGCAAAGATGTAGAATGAGCTGGTCCCACACCCATGTGTGGTAGATCTGGAGGGTTATCTCAGCTGCAGGGATCCCCTCTAAATAGGGAAGGGTCTTAGCTTGACACCAGGCTCTCAGCCCCAGATTCCATTGCTGGAAAGAGAAGACCCCAATAACTTCTGGCTATAAATATCAGTGGGAATTGTGGCCAATTGAAATGGAGGGGTGCTTATATCCTAGAATTTCCTCCTAAAGGGCCTGTGCATGAACTTACTTGGACTTGCTTGCTCTAAGCTCCAGCACTGGGGCAGCAACTCAAAAGGTACTAGGTGTATATGGGGAAAAACTAAATCTCTAGCATCAGAATGAAGACTGGAGGACCAGCTTTCTCCCAGACAAAAGTGCTGGCAGAAGCTATTGTTCTTTTTCTGAGCCCTCTCCCAGTGGAGCCAGTGGGTGGATTCCATGTCTGAGTCTCCCTTAGCGTGACTAATTCTTTTTGCTCTGCCATGGTAATTTCATCAGACCCTACTCCACCTGATATGCAGAGTCATGCAAGCTGTTTTGGGTGGCTGTTTCACACTAATAGCCTGTCCTAGCATATGCTTCAGACTGACCTAAAATCTCTCAAACAAGCAGCATCTGGCAAGAATTCAACAGATCAGCAACTTCAACCTATTTCCTTTTATGCATGCATAAATTAATTACAAAAATTCTGTGGTACACCAAAAATATATATATATATATATAGTTTTTACCAGTCTCACAAAGATAGTTACAATTTTGATGGATTTACAAAAATAATACTAGCAATTACCTACCTTTTTACTTCAATGTGACTTAAAAAAAATCAGGTTCTTGCTGGGATGGAAAGGACAGGCAGTGAGGCGGCGGCTGGCAGGCCAGAGCAGGCAAAGCAACAGCTGGTAAACTAGGTGATTCCACATTTGCATATGGATAAACTAGGAGGAACAAGTGCAGAGAGAGTCAGATTGCGCAACCTGGGGTTCCAGTGTGGGAAAAGAAGGCCTCAAAACCTCTGGCCGTAAAATCCTGTAGGGGTTGTGGCAGCAGAAGAAACCTAGAGCCTCACAGCAGAGTTCATTGGAGAGACCCACTGGGTCCTAGAGCATACACAATCCTACCCACTCCAGTATCATTACCAGAAGGGCCCAATTTACTCATGGCTAGTTCAGGGAGTGACTGAAAGCTGGGTGAGAGCTGAGCAAGTGGCATTGTTCCCTCTTTGACCTCACCCCCACATACAGCACCACAATGCGGTGAATGGGTTGCCCCACCCCGGCAAATACCTAAGGCACCGGCCCTTACAATGTAACAGGTACACTGAGACAAAGAAATATGGTCCAAATGAAAGAACAGATCAAAACTCCAAAAGCAGAACTAAGCAATGACGAGATAGCCAACCTGTC